>JBAMJV010008902.1:0-23849 GCA_037951105.1 Echinarachnius parma | reverse complement strand
CAGAGTGATTTTAGGATTCTACAACTAATTATGTTACGAAGCCTTCATGGGATATTGCATGAGGTAGTGTGGAAGTACGGCGGCACTTTATTGGGATGAGCTCTGATGAAGCATGTATTCTAATTCTCCAGAGACATACACACTTTCAAGTTTTCATGCACATGACACGATGACGGAATGTCAACAATGCCAAAATACGAAAAGGAGACACAAAACATTATTAATGTTTATTTCCATAAGTTTAAATTAAATAATTATAGTTGAAAATATTTTGTGATCAAACGAGTACATATATTCTTTCTATGAAACACCAATAAAGATGAACGTTCATGCTAGTCATACTTTTATCGTAGTAAATAAAAACTCATTTAAAAGGCTAATACAAGTAATTTATCCTGTTTTTGCTGTTTCTTGTACATGATGTCAACAACTACATAAGGTCAAATGTGTGTCTATTATTATTATAAAATGCACTTAATTCACTTTAAAGTAGTACAACATATACATAATAATAATTATAGAATTGATGAGGAATGAAATAATTTAGTTTGATAAAAACAAATACCTGGCAAGTACTTCGAAAACGTTCTCTCTACCAGAATTAGTCGTTTGACTGTACACCATTGTCAATACATATTCTACAAAAATAGATTTCAAAACGAATCAAAAGTTTACACTGAATGTTTTCTGTGAAATTCAGCGCTAGAATTTAAAAGTGCCTCCGATTTGTACTATCAATATGAGGAATTCACGCTATTGATTGTAAAGCCAATTCCAATCTGCTGGCTATTCGGCCAATATAACACTGATTGCATTCTTTAAATACATATCAAGAGAGGTTGATCAAAAGTTAAAATAAAAAAAGACTCCCCTGACACGATGTTCGGTGGTGATAGTTTGGCCTTGCGCCTTTGTCAAACTGATTGTATTGAAAGGTATACAAAGGTACTAGTATACCTATTTGTAAAACAATAACAAAGTAATCGAATTGGTTGGCAATTCAGCTTAAATCACACAACAGCTATTGTGTTAGTAAAATCATTATCAAACAAATAACTACGTTTCTAAGATCTAGCTACCGTATTTTAATTTGTTTGATGCAGCCATCAATACTCTGTTTCATGCTTCTCTTGTATTCTTTTGTTTCGATGCATGACAATCTAAATTCCAGTTGCTGAAATAAGGGGTATACTTCAAATCAAAGCCAGTCATGGCCATGCCTCTCTTTCTTGTCGAATGTTCTTATGTTTTTCTTCCAGCCAGTATATTACTAGGTACTTACTTTCCGCTAGTGCAGGCTGCGAGGTACCACAGACATGCACTCCAGTGCGAGAGCAAGGCGATGTAGATCAGGAACTTGACGGCGCGAATCGTTCCAATGTTCACGTCAAGATTCTGCTCCAAGTTTTGCAAATAGTTTGGAACCTTTTGAAGTAAGTCGAGACAGAAAATACATTTACTTTTAGTTTGCAGAATGACTATTTGGGTTATACAAAACGGTAGAGAAATCTAATTTGCATGAGGATTTCCAAATTGTCCATTGACATCCCCTCTCCCCTTCACCCCTTTTCCTAGCCTTTAGTCAAGGCTCTATATGGCTTGGAGATTCTCTATGCGATCGCGAGCTAGCTAGCTGTGAGAGAGCTAAATACTAGTAAACTGGCTTCTGCCCCGCTCAAACTCAGCCTTTCGCGGTTTAATACAGTACCGGTTGTAGAACCTGCCAGACAGCACGATGCCTATCGGATAGGCTACCCTTTTCCATGTCCGACTTACCCTCCAGCACTTGATGAGCCTGTTGAGCGCCAGGAGATAGAGGGCGTGTGTCCGTCTGGAGCCGATGGGGAAGAGTAGGCAGAAGAGATCAAGCGGTAGGATGGCCAGGACATCAGCAACGAACCCCCAGCTCCGCACGTAGTGGTCCCGAATGTAGTGGAAATCCTTGAAGGTTCCTGTTGCAAACGAAAATATAATAATAATATGTGTGTTTTTACTTCATAATTATATTGGGAAATCATATTCTGCAGTAGTATGAGAATTTGGTTGCAATAAGCGATTAATATACACTAATATCATAATTGATATGACATCTATAATAAGGCAAAGACACAGAAGTCCAGCTCTTGATCCAAGAGAAGTTTGGCGATCATAATAAAGTGAAACATTTATAACGAAAAGGACAGGGAGTTAAATACCGCTAATCAAGATTCTAGACACGGCCTAAGTTGAACACAAACTTCGGAATAGAAGATAAATCAAATATCACCACATTCTGAGAATCTGTTTGCAAGCAATATCCAGCAAAAGACCACCCAAATCGCCATCTTTACCGTTCGGTGTGCTGACAGCTGTTCGAAGTCGCACGATGATGTCAATGACGAGCACGAAGTCCATGAGGTACATGAGCGTCAGGAGGATCAGGTTCTCTGATCCTCCTGACTCACCCGGATCTTCCGCCTGGTTTTGATTGGCTGCAAAATCAAATGAAAAATATGTTCCTTTGTTTGTTTGGTGGTTTGTTAAGTTATTTTATATGATTTATCACCATCGTTACATATAACCGACATATACCATCATCTTCTTCTACGTCTTCTCAGAAATTGTCCTAAATAAATATAACACCTCTATCACCACACAACACCATCCTTGTCATCCTCCTCCTCATCATCATAATTTCTGGTTATTATTAATTATGTATTGTTTGTTTTCTTTTGAAACAGACATTTTTAAACATATTTTTTGTAATTTTAAATTGTAACCCTTATGGTATATTAACAATCCGAGTGGACCCTAGACACCTAGTACATGTAAATTACTTACCGATGAAGCTGGCGCAGTAGGGGTAGAGGAAGGCGATGATGAGCGTGACTAGGAGAACAAGGAGCTCCCAGATCTTGGCGAAGCGGGAGTTGGGCAGGACCACGGTGTCGGTGATGAGCGACTGGATGTCGTCCCACAGGATGCGCAGGTACCGACCCGTCCTCTGTCATACGAACACCGCAAAATGAACATTATCAACTGCTCTATCATCAGAATCATTGCAATTAACAACTTTGTCGTCGGGATCATAAATATTAATCCCATTAAAAAATAGATTCAAATCTACATTATACTTTTTTATCGACAGAATAATGAAATTAATTAATGATCTCGTTTAGGTCTCACTCTTAATTAAATCCTTAGCCCCTTCGTTGACATGATATAATCATTAGTAATTAGCAGTAGAAAATGTTTTAGAATATGTATTGTTATCAAACAAATTAATATAATCATCTTAATCATCGTGATCCTTATATGTATTACTCCACATCCATAAATGAGTTGATTCGCCATTGTAATGTCTCCTTTATCATCACATAGTACTATGATCTGATGATGTGTTATCAATTGAAGGACAATTTTAGATAGCACTCACCTTGATTATATTTTGAAAATATATTGATTTTATACATTGTAAAACAACATTTTGACATTAATATCACAACATGTACATATTTGTTAAAACTATCATACTAATATCCTTCGATCCTTATAGAACATGATATGAAATTATCTCTAGGCGCTTTACAAAAATATACAAAATAAACTTACCTGCATTCTTAAAGGGGTAGTACAGTTTTGGTAAGGCTGAACTTTAATAACCAAACCTGAACTAATATGTATATCTCCACCATGCTCGAAAGGTATACAAAATTACAAACGACTAAGTAAAAAGCCCGTTATCATTCAAAAAGAGCCATTAAAACACAAGAGGGAGCTCTCTAAAAAGGCATTGGTTCAACAATTGTTCATACAAAATTATGCATGTGATGTTTTATTAAAATAATGATTAAATAGAGAGATCATCAACAACTATTTAAAAAACGCTTTTGACAATTTTTGAAAAAGTGCAAGCATTTTTTTTATTTTTTGAAAAAATCATCTAATTATTTGGGCCCCAAATAATTATAAGATCAGATATATTTATTAATATTTCAGCCGTTTCTGGGTCGATTTTGACCAAATGAAGTTTATTCTGCCATTAAAATTGCATGTTCTCTCAAATTCCACTCAGTTTTTCATTACCTCACAAAGAAATTGTGATGTGCAGCGCCCTCTCTACCATAACTAAACTACCCCTTTAAATCATTAAATATTACACAATAACATAATTATGAAATCTCGATTATATTTCAAACTGTATGTTCATACAATATCACGACACCCTTGCAACCTTACACACGAGTCATGCATCCATCCCATGCTCCTAGTTCTTGAATAAACAAACATCTACATAATATCGTGACATAAATGCAAAATAAAGATTGACCCAATAACACAATAATCATTACCGAACAATGAATACAACTGACTGACACGTAGCGGGGTTTTGATACAGTAAGGGGAACATAGAGATGAGGACAAACTAACAAAACACACACCCACTTAGCACCACACATAAGTATGGTACAAATATACCACAGAAAGCGGGCACACAATAATGACAATTATGTATTTACAATACTAACAAAGACAGTCATATAATGATACTGATTATTATACAATCAACAAGAGGTGTTCAAGTTTCAAACCAACAAGCACTACACCAACTATAGTAAGGAGGCAATGAGAAGCAAGCAATGATAGGAGGTGGGAAAGCGAGTGAGAGAGTGCAGGTCGAAATAAAAATTCAAAGTGACATATGCTAAGATCTCAATCGTAGAAAGAGTTGCAATCGATTGTAAAGTTGCAACTAATTGCAAGCCAGAAAATATGCACATTGAACCAATCAGATTTGCGCATTTCGTCACATGTTCTAAATTGCAATTAATTGCAACTTAAAAATCGAATGCAACTCTATCCGCAACGGGGCCATGTCCAAAATAAAGTGAAAGTGAAAGTGATAGGTCTATTTTACAATCTCAGTACCAATTGATGAAAGAGCATTGTGTTGTCTGAACATGAATACGGTATAGCTAGTATATAGTAGAGGGATGATTAAACTACTTACTACCAAATCATTGAAGGACAGTTGAAGTTATATACTTTCAACAAGTTGTAAGTTGGTTGAACCTTATCTTTACCACAATAACTACGTTAACACAATGATTCCATGCAAGGCGCTCATTCTGACTACAGAGAGGGTGTTTACCCTCATCATGTTGTTTCTTTTCCGTGATTGTCAAAAGTAGACTAAAACTATATTTACGGTCTGACTTCTGCAGTATCGAACCATGGAACACAAGAATGGTCACTGAAAACAGATGACCGCCATATCATGTTTGTCCATGCATTGGATCACTTTGGGTGGCCAATATAGGCAGGTTGACTGCTATAGACAGATGGCCACTATATGCAGGTTGGCTGCTATATACAGGTGTTTGACCAATATATAATTATTACTGATCTAAAGGTAGGGGGAAAGCAATAGGGACACTGTCACTGAATATGCAATGAACAGAATGCAGAGACTATTTTGAAAGAGAGATGAAAATTTCGGTGGGATATAGAAAGTACTACATACATTATTAGATGAATGTTTTGAATATGTTATGGGCTGAGACAGAAGGGAGTTCATCCAACTGTTTCATTTGTGGAATTAGTTCTTAAATTAAGGATAGGGAAGCAAGCAGTGTGGGAAGTAGTGGTCACCGAAGATAAACAGTTATTACAAAGACTATTTGAACGACAGTTGCAGGGCCGGGTAATTAAGAAGCCACACATTCGCCTTTTCGCGAGTTCGGGGAGAAAATATATCTAGAAGATAGGAAGAAAGGTGAAGACTTTATATTTGTGAAATTAGTTCTGATAGGAGGAAAGCAGGAGAATATTAGGGGACACCGAAGATGCAATGAACCATTCTTACCGAAGGGGCCATCCTTGCCGGGCTGTGCTATTGTGGGCAACGTGATAAGAGGCAGGAATGGGTTAACAACATACTTTGTATTATCCCCGTCTACTATTCACGTGGTTAAGTAGGAGGTGAATGTGTGAACATAACTATTGAGTCAATTGCCATATATTTGACCTGTTGCACTTAGTTGTGCCCACACTCATCGTAATGCCGTGATACATCATAAAGTAGTGAAATAATATGGTTTGTGTACCATGTTAGCACCGCAACATTCAGCTCTTAAATGTACGTTTATATTTAAACAAAAGATTGATCATTTACAATAATGTGTTGAAGGAATTAGGTTATACCTTTATATGGATTCTTTTAAATGGTGTTAAAGGAATTAAGTTATATCTTTATATGGATGCTTTGTTAATGTGTTCTCAATATTACATTAATCCACAATGATGTAAACAAGGGAAGAAATACAGCCAGCACTGCGATTATGTTATCATCTAATAAATATCTATATTCACAATACATATCGAATTTGAACAAAATATTGTGTATTGAAGAGTAACATTTTAGTGATATCATTAAGCTAATTCATGCAAATATTTAAACTATTTGTCGTGTTTATAATAAGTTGTTAAATTTAGTTCGCATTCGTTTTTCATCACCAGTTTTACTAGTATAATTTCTAAAAATGAAAAGAATCAGTGAGTTTGGGTGGTTAAATGCATTAGCGTGGTTTAGTTGCCAATACAGTAAATGCATACTCAGCATGCTTATATGCAATCGTGATTAAGACGATGTCGTATGCATATGGTAGTTGTTAGTTTCATAGATATATCAATACTAAAACAAGCGAGAAATAAGCACATCATAAATAATGAATTATGCATAAGTAATCAAGATATCATACAATCATTACTCCGGTTGCAAAATATTGCATAATGTAAATGACAGCATGTGAACAATATATTTTGGTAATGAAACATGACATTAAAATGGGAAATAATCATACTTGATTACACCCCCTTTTTTTGGGGGGGGGGGGGGGGGGGAGGGGGGTCGCTTTAAGATACCACTAGGCCTTTTTTATAGCATGCATTATTAGATGATTCTGAATGAACAAAAATACATGCATTGTTAGACCAGTATATCATATTCAATTAGTATGGGTATGCTCAACAACTTATTAATATAATGTCGGGTATATGAATTGCTAGTTTCGTGCTAAATATCAACGATAACTTGTTAACTTGAAAACAGAATTATTCGTTATCTGAATAAAAAGGCAAAAAAACATAAATATTTCACCATAAAATATTGGTTGGTTCAGGTCACTTTGAAACATCAATCATTATTAAAAATTTTAAAAACGAGTGTCTCTATAAGGAATGTGATAAAGATAATTATGGACATTGCTACACATTACCTAAAATAATTAATATCATTTACAAATCTTCAACAATTCCGGGAAGATAATCTTTGAATTGTTTTAATTTCAGCTTACAAGAAATGTTGGACCAAGCGTAAATTGGCCATAGCCCAACCAGCATATGATATTTGCAGCATTAATCGTGATTGGATGAAGTATTTAAGTTGTGTAGAATGGACCCCGTCCAGCAGAACTTACCATGACCACGGAACCTCTGTGTACAGTGACCCATTCAGAATCCATCTCCTCCATGTCAAACGCCTCGAACGAGTTGATCGGGAAACGTGCATCGTGCTCTGTGTCATTACAGCAAATACACACACAGTGAGTATGGAGCGTACAAGACAGTTGATAAAGAACCTACATCATGCTCTAGTGAAGTGCATAGCAAATATGTCGGAACGACATACAGCTGTGAATGTGACATAACCTGTACATAACCTGTATTTTTTGTGTGCCCTGAAATTTTGGAGCAAAATAATGTCACATTTGGTTTGCAATGACTTTGTTCATATGCCTCTTATATTTATAAGGGTGCAACAAACGCACCGTCATCCTGTAAGAATATATTATTGATGGATAAATATTCAAACTGACAACAAATGGGGAAGTTAAGTAAAGACCAAGTAAAGAGTCTTAGGGTTGTAGATAACATTATGTACAGTACGAGAGGAACTATTTCCTCAAGGAAAATCAAATAACTTCTCTATTGTTATATTTCAATTAATATGCAAATACAGTACGTTCTTTCCTATTAATATTGATTTATAGGAATGGTTAAGTACCAATCAAGAAAGTTCCACATGAATACATAAATTTAGCTGTGACCAATGTTTGCACACATACAATGAATATGTCTGACAGACTGACACGTCTGTTTGAAAGAAAGATTGTCAGTTTATCCTCACTTCTTTGGTGTGATGCATGTCTGGAGAGACTCTTGGATGCAGGGATGATACCCTCCCCAGCCCGGACGCGATCCTCAAGCAGCCCTGCAGCATCGCATCGATGCTCAGCGATCTGCTGCAGCTTCTTGGCCACTGAACAAGTAAAGGAGGTTTACAGGAATACATTTTTACTATTTTCTTAAATTCCAGTCTCATTTATTTATTTGCAGTTAATTGAAAAACATAAAGTGGCAGATACTAATAGATGAATAGTTAATATGTTCATTCACCCATTTAAATTATAGATATTTAATATTTCAACAGCTTACAAAATATAATTACATCCACTTGCAATTTAAACCCGTTTTTTTTTACCCCCCCCCCCCGCCTTTATGTATAAACAAACAATATTTAGCATTTCCATGCATTAAATTATGATATGTGAATAGATATATAGTAGAACCTTTTCACAATATGAGTATGTGTTCGTGTGTGTGTGTGTGTGTGTTTGTGTGTGTGTGTGTGTGTGTGTGTGTGTGTGTGTGTGTGTGGGCGTTATATACATGTGCAATTTGCCGGAATAAGTTCATATCTCCTTTAGATAAGAACATACATTGTCACTTGTTTACATTATTGTGTTTGCGTGTGTACGTGTGAGCATTTATACTACTACATAAAGTTCTAAACCTTGTACATGTTTTAGAGATGATAACAAAGAACGTTCTACGGAGCCGGGAGATTACTCTCTATCGTAACCAACCCGCTCACCTTTTATCATTGTATGCATACGGGTATGCGTGTTTGTCTTCAGCGTCTTGCTGTTAAAAAAAAAAATTGTATATAGAACCAATTTCTGTAGTTAAGCCATTCCAATGACGATTAAAACACAGTGGGCTGTTTGTGTGGGTTTGTGTGTGTGTATGTATGTTGATGGCAGTGAGATGTGTGAGAGAATGAGTATTTATTAAAATAAATTAATTGAAGAATTGATGGCAATGTGTACCTTCAGGATAGTGAAGAAGCACGTTCTGCAGATCTGCTTTGTCAAGAACCATGAGATCACAGTGTGCTGCAGCCCGGATGGTGTTTGTCCGGGGCATGCTGAAGATAAGGCTAACCTGTATAGGAAGATTGCATAATAGATTCAACAATCCTGAAAGAGGAGTACTCGAGCTCTTTTTATATGCATATTTCTAAGTTTTGTAGATTATAGAGATATATTACAGGACGATCTTAAAAGGCCATAATGCAGTAAAATGGAATTTACATTAAAAAACAACAACATGTTATTATACACACAAGGGGGCTGACAAGAAAGGAGGACGACACATAAAACAAAGACACTCTTATGACTGGTTGATTGACCTGAATGAAAGTGATATGCACTTACTTCCCCAAAGAGCTTGCCGTGATTCAGTTTGGCAATGGGCGTGTCATCATCGTCAGAAGATAAGATCTGGCAAAATAACGTAAGGAAACACAAGAATAGACATGATGCTTGCAAGTTCTTTATGAGTAGCAGTCTTTAGAAATGATTGTATGAATGATACATACTTTAATGCTTTGTATTACAAACAGTTTATGCTTTAAATCGGTTATCAATTTTAAATGCAACCGAGTTCAACATGACACAAAATATATTGAATACTATCTGAAGTACATTTATCTTTCACCGATGCAGGTAAAACAATTGAGGCACAGTGCAGTCAGTGTTTACCTGCGTTGGTCAATCATTCATGATATATATACACGACGAAAAGAAAATTAACCAATAATTTTTATGAAATTGTGTCAAGTACATGTCAAGTCAAATTATTCATAAAAGGTGATTCCATTAAAACCTTCTCTCCTTTCTTTCTAATAATTCTGCTCATGTCAAACCTGTCTTCCTTTCCCTCTTTGCTACGTTTCAATTCAATCTTGATTGTAATAATGTATGTTTGTTTTGATGGTTAATTGATTTACCTCGATCTCTCCTCTCTGGATGAAGTACATGTCGTGACATATCTCGTTTCTGTCTGCGATGGTTTGCCTGGGCAGGTACAGTGAGGGTTTGATCTCCAGGGACAGCATCCGGAGGAAGCCATCGTTTAGACCCTGGAACATGGGAGCCTGTAACAAATACAATTATAAACATCCTTTACTTTATATCGTTTCTATTTCTTCCTTCAAAATGTATCTTTATATTAACAATGGAATTTCTAGATTAAATGTACAAAAATGTTCAATTTGTGGTGCCTAGTTTCCCTTTTTAGATGCCGACTTGATTAGATATGCGTCGTCGAAGAGCAATAGTTTAAGCATGTACATTGATAAGCAAATAGAAATAACACAAATGGTATTTTAATTATTTATTTCCAACATGAGTACATGAAATAATAATAGTTGGGCAACAGTTTTACGAACAGTTTGCCCCAGTAATTTTTCATTCACAGTTATACATGCCACTTTTGTGATTTTAATTGAACATTGCCAGGAAAAAAGAAAGCAAAGATGTATATGAATATAATGGCATAGTCACAAGTTAGGTAAAATGATTTGAGTTAGTAAAATACATTGCGTGGCTACCTTGTCTAGGATGTACTTGTTGCCGCTAAGGGAGACCTCTGCGTGGAAGGTGAGTGGCAGAGCGTTGATTAGACTCTTGTCCGTCACGCCTTTCTTGCGCACCCACAGGTACTCGTAGTACCCTATCACTTGCTTCTGAAGGTTCTCGGGAACAACTTGGTCTTTCTGTTTGGGGTAATTAAATAGGGAAAAGAACATCGGATAAATTAATGCTTCACCAAACAAAGTATGTTGTATACTGTTGTGCATCTCCACGTACTTGTAGTAACCCATCACTTGCATCTGAACGTTCCCAGAAACGAGTAGGTCCTTCTGTTTATATTGTTTAATTATGGCATTTAATAGATGAAATCAAATAATAGAAAATGCAATATTACTTTTTTGTTTGTTTTCCAAAGTGATACAATCGACTTTAATATAATATTATTTTCGATACATTTTCATCTATATTAATGTTATCATTATCACCAGTATAATTACTATTAGTAGTATCATCATTAATGTCACATGACAAGTTTACAAACAAAAATCATCTATTATTTGTATGATTACCAAGGAGTCCTTGATGACGTTGAAGCGATGTGTATAGCGCGCCCTCTGTGCGTCAAAGTTGGTCAACATGGAGGCCATGCCACCGAGGATCATGCCGAAGAAGACGACGATTCCCGTCAACATGGATGCGATCGCGAACCATTTCTCACTCTCATTCACCGCACTGATGTCACCATACCTTAAAGTAATATCAAATCAAGGATGGCGGTAAATATGTAGGATGTTGGAATTACCTAAATACCACTAGAATGAAATACTTAAAAACAGTAAATAATAAGGTCATGGGAGATCACGATACATTGAAACAATCCCAAAACAAATTCACACCTTCAATATACATAACAATACTGGAATTAAATATTCAAAATGTACTAATCCCCCAAAGATGGCATTTAGATGACTACGAACTGTTGCTCACCGTCAATCACCGAACTTATATCCTAATACCTTTAGATAACACATTATAATAACGTAAATCGTTAGGATGTAATAATTTCACCCCATGCATGGCCTGATGTCTTGGGACTAAATCTTAGATGTGTTCTATCGGGTAAAATTACTTAGTTATTTGGACTGGTTTGATATCAAATTAAACACTGAGCAAAAATGTATGTTCCCTTGCCGTAGTAATAATGGATTACCCTTAGGTATTAAAAGGGTCCTAACCCTTTCCTAGCTATTAATATATCCATTAAACCATTGTGTGCTTAAAAGCCGTTCGGCACAGATGTCAGTAAGCAGTAGTTACTTAGAGACTGCGCTGCTTGTGAGTAATCACACATTTTTCAATGAAAGGGTTAATTCGTGTTGTGCATTTCGAACAAAAAATGTGGATTAAAACTAAGTTGTGAAGAGATAAGACGTGACAAACATTTTATGTTATGATTACCGAACATAATAACAAAATGTGTGCATTGGTATAATTTATACAACATAACTTAGATCGATGGTGACCCGAAAGGTCAGACACGTATGAAACGTTTAATATTAACATTGAATACGTTCATTATTCAATTCTTACCCTGTAGATGTAGCTGTGGCAACAGACCAATACAATGATATGACAAATGAATCTCCAGGCGAAGCCTTCTCTATGTCTTGTCCTACAGTGAAAAGAGACAAGCCAGATAACATGGTCAACTGAATGGATGGATTGATAAATAATACAAACAATAGAAATAAATTATGTTCAGGACGAATAACAATAACATCACAAATGAGTGTATTCATGTTCATAAGAAGGAACAAGAGATTTTTTTTTAAATGTGGATAAAGGGTGCCCCTTAGAAACGACGAGGTTAATGGAAAGTAAGAACAATTAATATGTTATATACGTTTTAGATTTACTGTAGTTTTAAAATAAATTAGTCATAAAACCGTCTTTTTCAGCAATATCAAGAAAATATATGGTTAAAAGAAAGTTAAATGACAGTACGCTTTACAAACAAAGTTTCGTCTTATCCCTATTTCAATGAAAACAACTAAATAGACGAATCGAAGGATTTATCTAGTAATTGTTCAAAAATTTGTATTCATGAATATATTATTCTTGGCAAATTCAAAACAACAAGTTGTTACTTCATCATTCATGAGAGTGTACTGAAAATCAGCATAAAATGGGCACCTGCATGCATGTGTATGTGTGTCAGCGTGTCATATTTTCTGACCGATTTCCTTGTATGATATTATTATGCACAGCAATGGAGCAGAACCCCCCCCCCCCCCCCCCCCAGTCATTTAAATGACGTCATATGTGTAACCATGGTAACTATTTGCTTCGCGGATTGGTATGCAGAGGTGGAAGGATTGGATATCATTTTGTTTAGCTGATTCAGAAAACAGGATTTAAAGAGAATTGCGCATTATTTTGTTAGAAACACCACATAAACACCTTTAATCGCCAAATTAAAAACAACTTTCATATTCGCTACGATACAAAATGCACGTCTATTTATGTTGTGTCTCTCATATGTACATGATATAGATGTGGATGCAGGTCATAATATAACGATAAGTTAACATGGACCCATGATGCTGGAATAATGAAATAATGAATGGAGTTCATGATGACCGAGTGTTCTGTCGGTTGTAAACTTTCCAGGATTATAACCAATGCTATTTTTTTGAAGGGGAAAACTTCGCAAGATTTTCAGTGGCTTTGAATTTCTGATTTTGTTTCTATATCTCACATTTTGTATTGCAATACCAGCATAATTAATTCTTCATCTGGGAGTGTCGAGGTATATTGGTTCGGATCGCAGTCTTTCAATACAAAGGTTGTGGGTTCGCTTCCCAACCTTGGCACGTGTGTCCTTCAATAGTGCCTTCAAAGACTATTTCACCTCCATAAAGAGGATCTGCTGCATGGAATATGCTGTTTAATTCGTTTATGAAGTCATTCACCCACACTCTCAATACAATTCTTTGAATACTAAGTTGTGGAGATGATATTTCTTAGGGAGATTGTGATATTTATGAAATCTTCTTAACATATTTGCAGTATATCAATTTTAATTAGCAGGGTTTGTTCTACTTTATTGATTTATTGATTTATTAATTTCCTCTCATAGGGTGGATGGCCCTTTCAGCACAGCTGATTTTCAAAGGGGTCTTATTAGGCCGAGAACTTTACTTATCTCGTATCAAAATTATTTTAGACCTTTACTTCAATAAAAACCAAATCTAAATGTAACATTATACTGTTGTTAAATGGCGGTGGAGGGTATAGCACGGAATATTACATCCCGAGGGATTTCAAATGCTATTGAGGGAAGAGTAAATAAGTCCCGAGACGAAGTCGAGGGACTTATTTTCTTCACGAAATAGCATTCGAAATCCCGAGGGTAGGAATATTCCGTGATTTTCTCGACAACAAATTGAACAACTTTTTTATCATCTGACTGTCAAACACAGGTGTGTAATATTGCCATGTTATATCCAAAAATATAACACCGCAGCGGCATGTACTGTATTTACTAAGTCATGTGATAATTGATGATATTATATGACATCAAAAATTTGGTTAGATTTTATGTTGATGTATTAATTAAATCCCAATTTTGGCTAAGTAATTTGCTTACGTCAAATACTAAGTAAACTGCTTAAAGTTTTACTTAAGTATGAAATTGAATACCGGATCAGAGAGTATTACATCGGTCAGTTATAACTGCAGGGCACATGCCAAGGGTATTATCAGTACAAACAATGAAATATAAATTAAATGAGATATTAAGTTCAAGTAATTATCGCAAGGTTTCTGTGGGTCTCCGCTCGCACAAAGGACATTATGTGAACAAATCACTATGCCCGCTTAATCGGGATTTTGTGGGCATATTGCATTTTTAGCGGGCATATTGATTGTTATGGCCCCTTGGTCAACCAATCAGATTGCTGAATTCTCGAAATGAAGTTTATACCATTTGATATAATATAACCTTTTTATTGCTAAAATGGAAATATGGAAATACTGTTTATGAAATTAGAGTGGAAATGAAGACAGATTAATAAAATGTGTAAATAATTAGACACGTTAGATATGGATTAGATATGAATACGTAACCGTAAAATGTAATTGCTTACCTAGATCAAAAGACAAGGCCCAGCTGTCGTTCCTACATGATAGATCCAGTCCATAGTGCGACCCCGTGCACGCACAGGCGTACCAGCCACATGCAGTCGAGTGAATAACCACAGCGGCCAGTATCGTGTATTTGATCGTGCGCAACAGTGCCGTATTCGATCCCAACTTTGATTCGCGTTGTTCTGTAGACAAGAATAAACAAACAATATAGACAAATGATAATTGGTGAAAACAAATAAGCCTTTGAATTTAATGCATGATGTAATTCAAAAAATTGTTGACCTATAATGTGGTTTTGCTAAGTAGCCTTGTAGAACTATTGTAAATAGCAGTTCGGGCTAGTATGCTCCTCAGGGAGTTGAGATGGTAAACACGATAATTGCGTGGGTATGAACTATGCATTTACCCTGCGACTAAGGGTTAAAATGCGCCTTTCGATATAATGTGCAATGTAAAATGTAAAGTAGAATGATATTGTAAATTAGTAAAACAAATAATGGAACTGACACAATAATATACAACATAAATTAATACATACACTTTTAAAAAGTAGAAGGGGCATACTGCACAGATATCAGGGAAGTGTTATTATGACATCAAATTGGATTGCCATATACAATATCCACATTATAACGTGTATTTTGTTGTAAATATTACATGATCTAATGTCTATATTGCTAGGAAAAATGAGAAACAAAGAAGACAGCTTATGACAGATTTATACAATAAATACTTAAAGATATCAAGGACAATGAAGGAAGTGAAATATATTATTGCTTCTGCATCCTATCGTGCAGTATATTGGCATGCTACTGATTAGTATTAGTGTATAGGGAAGGGGGGGGGGGGTAAAGAAGGACGTATGAGAAAACAAGAGAAAGAAGACATCGTGCTTATATGAAGGCAGTGTGACTGGGATGCTATTGCCTTTGATTGTCGTCATGCAGTATCGGCACGTTAAGTTTGCAGACCCGTACAAGTGCTCTGCTAAGGACATACAATCGATTTTCTCGCCCGTTGTCTGTCATTGCTGCTGGTAATGCTCGTCGATGCTACGGAGACTTCCAAGTATATACACCTCGCGATTTTTGCCAGTATAATGGGGGTATTTGATAATTTTAATTTTCTTTATGTTGGATGGAATTTACCAAAGTTGGTGTACACAGTTTTGTGGAGTGCTGTACGTTCATCTCTCATTTTTTAACTAAGGGAAGGAATTCAGCAGTTGAAAGTACTAAATTGCCTTAAATCTAAAATCTTGAATTAAATTTTTTTTGGCATATTATACAATCTTTGTTTGGTCATTTAACCGGGTTAATTTATTTCCTTAATTTGAAAATAAGAGATGAATGTGCAGCACGTCTTTCCCACCTCTCTGCTTAAACCGTGAACATTATACTGTATGGTTTACTTTTGGATTCATTTTTGTGAGTCGAGTGTTTAATCTTCTTATTGTTTTCTTTGTGTATTATATTTTACTCTGTATGCATCTCTTTTTATTCAAACATTATATCGGCATTTTGGAAAATGTATTCAAATCAAATAAAGGGATGTGTTTTTAATGTAATTAATGTTTGCCTTGCATAAAATAGAATAATTACAACATGACAAATATTGATATCACAATTCAAGTCTGTTTAAGATGAAATTTTAATAACCATTATATGGGCAATTCCATGATTAGGTGGACATTCAACCAAAGTTTCTATTTGATTTTTCTCAAATCCTGGTTCTTTCTAAAGCTATATTATTTCATGAATCACAATGAAATAGAGAGAGCTTTAACTTCCCACCTTTAAATCACACTGACGTGTTCTCGTTAATGTAATTAAACCAACAGACTCTCTTAATCCAGTAGGATTGTAGGGTCAGCCCGGAATGGGGAAAGGATTCCGATGAGGGGGCAATCATTCATTGTCATATCTATTCATGTTCTCATGGGTGATAATAAGGGCAAAAACATGCCCCCCCCCCCCCCCCCTCCCGTTACTTCTGTCCGTCGAGTCATAAACTTGACGAATGATCTACTGTTTGGATATTTTGTTAGCACTGACAGCACCGTGCCTGCAGTCTTGTTATGACACAAGGCCAGTTACTGTCATTCTATAGACTTGGGGGGGGGGGGGGTGGGGGGGGCAATGGGATTTACAAATACATTCACAAGAGTTGGGAGGAGCTTGGCTACACAATCAAATTAAATTATATCACTCATTGCTAGACATCTATTTCGCATAATAGAATAATGGGTACGCCACGGAACAAGGTCGACGTCTAAAAGCATGTACATTACTAATTACCAGGATGCCTTGCTATGCCTAATTCATCATTACATTACGTCCACTTCCATCCCTCGGGAGCAACGTTTACACAATAATTACCACACAAATCATTTTAATCTCAACAGATAACGCGCCGACTAATTTCATGACTTGGGAACATTGGATGCCCAGAAGGCCTGCATTAAGTATGTAGCCTACTAATTGCGTTCCTGTCAGTTTGAAATCGCACAAAATGTAAACATCTAAATGTAACCGTTCCGCAGAAAACATTTATCTAGCTATTATATTAATCCTGAAATATGTATAACTTCCCCCTTTTTGATTATGTCTGTTTGCATTCTGCTTTTTGTTGTTGTCATGTATGAATTTGTTTTAACCATTAAGTTGATCGTTATGCATTCCCTCCTTTTATTCCATCATTAATTCGCTTCATTAGTTATGTCTTTCCTACGTTCAGTCATATTGACTCAGGCTTGTAAATAATACAGGCTGTGACATTTGTGCTACATGGGCAAGGTATCGTGTGTCTACTTATCGCACACAGCCATGACAGCCTCCCTACATGCATAGCGGAATATGTCTCCATCCGCGTTTCCAGTGTTCTACATCTTTAGGGGCCCTTTGCACGATACCAACACTCCACAATATTTTAACGTTTGCTCTAAAATGTTCGTTGCTGATTGGTCAGAACAGAACTCACATTTGAACTATTCATATGTAAACTTTGTTGTGCAACTTGCACCGGGTCACAGTACTATGCTTGAGGAATCCATGCCAGACATGCAACACACTGGCTAACATTTACCCCCAAGGATAACGGCCAAATACATATTTCTACTCTACATCGAAATACATGTCGCTATATCTTACATAATGTACGTCGATCTTCATCACATAATAATACTGCACTGTACATACAAACATGTTACAAAACCACCATCCAATATCAACAATGTACATGCACATCAAGATTTATGAGTGCATATAGTAGTACTTGTGTAAAGGACAATGCGACAAGGGACAGTGAAAATTCAAGATGTAATAGCCAGTCCTATGTAAGAGGTAGGTCAATTATACGGAATAATGCATCGAAAGCAAGACCCATATGCATGCAACCACACTAGCTTTAATAATTTCATCAATGTTTATTTGTGATGATATGTAAGAAATACAAGCTGTTCTCATATAGTCACTAACCAAACACAGACTATAGTCATATGCATGGGCAAGCATTAATTAGCTGCAAGTTAAAGGGACATTCCCTCTTTTGCAAGCCAAATTTCAAAAGTTGCGAGGGTATTGTCTTATATGAAAGAAAATGTCATTTAACGGCATGCCTGAAACAAATAGGGCTTGAAATCTCTTTTTCGTGGAGTTATAGCCCTCAAAATAATAAAAACGACAGGTAGCGTTTAATTTATATTACGTCAGAACATTTCATACATAACATTTATGACGTGCAAGTTTTACTTAATGTTTATGTTGTTAATACATACCATGGTTAATTAAGATATTCGGCAATATAATACTCGTCAGACGATCAAAACAAATAGTTGTAAAGTTAAGTTGTTGTTACAGGCTCAAAATCATGGTCATATTGACGTAAAAAATTAATTATCATACCCAGTCATGTAAGTCATAAAAAAAAAATTATGGTGCATGTGAGTTAGTATAATAAATTATCGCATACTGTACCTTATACAAATTTTTAAAAACGCGATTCTGTGTTTCAATCACCGACCTCAAAGGACGTTTTCAGGTTCATGCATACGTTTTATGCGGAATTAATCCGTCAGAATAAGTAATGTTCAAGAATAAAGCATTACGAATTCAGAATGTTCCTTTTTATTTTTGAATAATTTCGGAAAATAGAAGTTTTGAAAAAAATAATGGACCTCTCTGAAATCTACGTGTTTTTCCCAGCAAAGAATATTTTAAATTTCATGCATAGATATGACCATGGCAGATGCCTTATTGATTGATAACAAACTCTACCCACTTAATAATTATGTTCTATCAGGTTATAGGGGCTACCATGATTAAAGAAAAACAAATCAATATATGATATAGGGAAGACCATATTCTTGTATACACCAAGGGTCTAACCTTCAATATGATCGTGCACTTTTTAAACAGCTTCATAACAAATGATGGCGAACCTTCATTGTAGAAGGTGATAAACAATAATCGTTGATGTTGTATCATTTACATAATATACTGCACATGCATGTATTTTCAGTGTTTAAGGGCTATAATACTCGAAGTATGTGATTGAGTGGTTTTGTTTTAATTGTTCGTGTATAACATCTATCGTCTCTCATTATTTCAATATATACCAACATGTCCATTACATACTTCGATCAGGTACTGGGTACACTACATGTTTGCGAATCTGTTTGTTTGTACATTTCAGATGTGCAATGTGCGTGTATAGTTCGTTATACAACGATTTTCACTCTATATGAACACAGAGTTTTATATCGGTATACCCGTTTCCATAGGAATATTATAGCGGTTGATATGTCATCCATCTGAGTGATATGATATACACTATATGTATTACTCTGATGACCTTTCATAGCGAATAACTCAGGGTTCAAACATATGAATATGAAATTCGGTTATTCGGTCACGCTACCTTTGCTAAACAGCAATCGATGCTCATGAAAGAAATATCCACAGGCATCTAGCGTGGAATACTGTGCTTGGAATACACACGCATAATGTATGATTGATATACTTCCATTATACTAGTAAACAATAACATTGCCAGTCTGTTTATTACATGTAGGTTTACGGTAAGATTTAATAACAACGAGATGTCAGAATGACCTGAAAATAAAATGTATAGATAATACTATATGCACAAAATGAAACGAGCGAATATCAAAATATTGGGGGTTTTTTTCTTAGGACATTTTCAGTTTTAGTGTGTGTTTGTCATGTGTTTGTGTGCGTGCGTGCGTGCTTGTGTATACTTGCTTTTGTATTAAAGCGTTTGTGTTATTGAACGTGTGCTATTGTGTGAGTTTGTGCGCGTGCATGTATGCATGTGTGTATGTACAATAA
Source organism: Echinarachnius parma (assembly GCA_037951105.1). Taxonomy (NCBI): domain Eukaryota; kingdom Metazoa; phylum Echinodermata; class Echinoidea; order Clypeasteroida; family Echinarachniidae; genus Echinarachnius; species Echinarachnius parma. The sequence continues at coordinate 3,655 of JBAMJV010008902.1, read as the reverse complement.
TATGTATGTTTGTATGTAGGTAGGTATGTTTTGTGTGTTTTCGTGTATGTAGTCATGTGTGGTATTTGAGTGGAACTATACAAAACACGATCATACGGAATCATATTGATATAAGCACACGTATAAGTGATCTACGGAAGATGTGAATGTATTGTATACATGGCATGTTATCCCTACAGTTTGGTCACATCCCTTTTAATTGAGTCAACTCAATATTTCCACAATCTCTGCTTGGAAAACTGAAAGTGTATATTTATTAACTCAATAAATATAGTTTATTTCATTGTTTTTGTCGTTATTTTGTTGCTGCGAAGATATTGGTGTATGTCCCCACTCACAATTATATGGGAGTTGACATGCGAAGTTATCGTTGTGTCTGTGTGAATACTTTGTGGATTTTGTGTATGAGTGATCGTGAGAGTAATTTTGTATTGTTTTTTTTTTATGTTATCGTGATTTTGCTCTAGGAAGTTATCAAATTAAAATGTGTGTTTGCTTGTCTGTGTACAGAATGTTTGTATGTGTTATGACATACTGTAATTCAATCCCTTGTATTGTTTATTTGTGTTGTTTATATCATGTTGATTTTGATGTGCGGAGGAGTTAAAAACTGTGGTATACGTACGTGCAGTTGTATATGGAAAACACGGGCATATTGTGAGTGTGCCCATGCCCAGTATAAGTCTGTACATAAACTATGAATATAATTATGTTCATGTTTGTGTGCTGTAGAACATATGGATTGAATTCATAATTTCGGTTTACATTCAAATCCTGGTTTAAGATGTCCACGGTTTTATATACTCTTATTTTCAAAATAAGGAATATGATTTTGTTATAATAACAACTGAATACTAATTTTGTTGTAAATAAATGAAATGGCTTATTTGTAATTCATAACAGCTTTGAACATATATATTTTGTTATGAAGTAACAATTATTCTCACATGATGGAATGTTTACACCCATGACTTCCATGAAACAGTGGTCTAAACTCTTAACCACAGTTTAAAGAGATGTCATATTATAATGCATTTAAACCATGGGTCAAATCGGGAATTTCAGCCTGTGTGCATGCATTTTCATTACTACGCGTATGGGGTGTCCGAGTGAGAGTAGTTTGCTGTATAATGTATGTGTGCCCATGGGGTTGTAAGAGTGAAAAGGAGTGAAATTATTAAAGGCTTAAGGCCCCAACTGGCGTGACTACAATACCAATCTAAGAGCAATCACTAGATCCCTTCCCTCGCCTGTTCTATTCACTGCTGTGTGCGTGCTGTGTAATCGCCTTGGGGAGTCAGGCAGCCATCATGTTCTTGACGCCTTGTAAAGGCTAGTCTTGTCATGACAGTCGTACCATTTGACATTTAGTTTCAGATTTACAATTATAGATTGCAAACATAATCATTGAAACATACGCATGACCAAAAATAAAGTATAAAGAACAGGTAAGGCGGACTCTCGGTTTACTACACTAAGAGTTAAACATTTGTTTTACATTGAAAAAAAAAAGATTTCAGACATTATATTTACATGATAGACTTGCACCAAAACTCAGTTAAAGAAAATATTCGATCAAATTGTTCAAATACACACTTTTGGTATACGGAAGAGCACACCTTTTGTATAATGGCGATGACTCAACACAGTTGATTAGTATATTTTATGCCAATTTATAATGGGTGGATTTTGTTGACATGATTAAGTTTAATACACATGATTACGGAGATATATATTATGACGATCAAACTATAAAAGACGACTCACTATGTATTGATTAAACTGCATTATATCAGGGACAACAAGCAAACATTGTAACAACGTTTTGAGGTCGAAAAGGAAATGTGCATTTATCATGTGTATTAAGGCTAACAATGGCAAGTTTGGTAAAGATAATTTTGATATAATTTTGATGCATGTATTTTAAGTACAAATAGTTTTCTCAATTTTAATTGGATAGCATGCTTCATATACGATTTCAACAAGTTTTAAGTAAAACAATATATACCTCGATATTCCTGAAATATACATTCAAAGAACATCGTGTAATAATAATAATAATAGTGGAAGTTGCAACGGTATTTATATTTTATTTTGTTTCTATTTTGTTTTAGTACAAACAGGAAATATATTATATTGAGTACTTTATCGTTTATTTTGGCTGTCATGTACCACACGTACAATGTCTACCATGTTACAGATACCTTCATCTTCATCTCCCTCTCTTCCTCACTATTTAATAAACTACCTGCTCTCTTTCATTTCCTATCCTGTCTAAATTCCATTTCGTTTTCCTAACCTTTCAAGATGATCCTCTTTTTATCTAAGAGTTCACCACAAAAGAGGGTCTGAATGACCATCATTTCCGGAAAAAACGATTGAGAAAGCGACTACGAGACACACAAACATCAACCAAACTGACTTCCCTCATCCCCTTCTAACTAGGCAACCAAGTATTTTTGCAGCTGTATTGCTCCATCCAATTGAGGCAACCAAAATGGATGAAATTCAAAGTGAGGTAACCTTTCGCGTATCCGTTCGGAACGCCGCATAATCGTGCATCAACCAAGTAGGAATAAACCACAAGACACATATAGCAATAGCCCCCTGCATTACATTATTGCATTGCATGCGGATGGAGGGGTAATTCATTTTGCAAAGATACCTGTGGCTATGTTAAAGAGGTTTCTGTGCAATATGTGACTTGTTTATTCGGAGAGGTGTTCTCAACAAGAAATGCGGGTATTAGTACCTAATGTAACTCTTTGCTTCAACAGCTCACTAGCATTCGGTTACCCTGCATCACACTTCAGTTGCTTAAATAAGTATAACATTGACACAAACAAGGTGATGATGATAAAGAAAAAGAAGGAACGTTTGAACATTTTAAACACTTTTGCTTGTGTATTTAATGTGAACCATATATGTGTTGTAAAATGTTTGCCGATGTACAAGTTTAATCTCATCGATTATAGGCCTACTTTTAACTGTTAACAATATTATAGACGACGTATGTTTAGTGGAAATAAATAATCCGAACGAAAAGTAAACTTTTATTCCATAACTTCCATTATCCATATAATCCATTGCTTTTCCGTCATTAATTTGGTTATATCTTTCCCATATTACTGAGCTCAACACTTCAAACACATTATTATAATATGTACGCCATGTTGCAACATGTATGCTTCGATATCAATTGGTTATTATTACGCTGATTCATCACCTTCAATATTAGTTTGGTTCTCGATTTATCATTTTCAATAATTGCGTAATATGCTGTATTTATTGTTGGCTACATGTTTGATACGAAAGGGACACATAACCAGGATATACTATAGATGTAATAAGACAGACTATGAGGTTAATAATGGTGTATCATTTGTTGGCGATTTTTCTCATCGGAAGCTCAATAAGAGTTGGTTGAAAGAGTTTTGATGGAGAAAGTTCCTAGATATAATCGTGAAATCAAACACGCAAACTCAAAAGATATTTTGTATTTAAAACAATATATTGCGTATACTGTGTAATGCAATAATGTATACGTTATTAGCATTCAAGGTCATGGATAACTGCATGTAGTAAGCGCCTATCGTGTCAGCAAGGCCTTTAAATTGCAATAACACCTCGGTGCAAAGCCATTAAAGGCTACTCC
>JBAMJV010008901.1:0-137527 GCA_037951105.1 Echinarachnius parma | reverse complement strand
AGGGTGCCCGCCGCTAGTATGCTCCCCGGGGGAGTTGAGAATGTGTACAAGATAATTGTGCGAGTCTGAACTGTACCAAATGATCAGGGGTAATAATAAGCGCTTTGAGCACCTTTTGCGCAATATAAATATTCAACATTATTATTATTTTGTTTTATAAAAGATATTAAAGGGATCTAGTAACTCTGTTGGCATGTGCAAATGGTTGATAATGTGTATTTCTGTGATCCAATATGTCAAAAGAATGTCATATGAATGTCATATTCGTAATTCTCTCAATGCACTCGCAAAAATGCAAATTTATATAGAGTTGGATATTCTGACTTATACAGTGGTTGCTTTACAAGTTAGACTGTTTAAATTTGTTTGTGGTTTATAAAAGGAGGAGCTATGCACGGTGTCGGATCCCAAGACGAATGAGTCGCCTTGGTATTGCATGAGACCGACAAACAAAGACTTATCGTGCGGTGATTGGCTCCAACATAGGAGGTTCCTGGAGGTCATGCAAGACGAAGAAGAGGGGAAGCTGACCAAACTCGAGAAGTTGGTTATTTCAGAGTGAGTTGCAGGTCACCTGCTGAAACATACATCCCATTCATACTTGCGTCTAGCACTGGCTCGGCACTGGCTTAAGCCAGTGCCGAGCCAGTGCTAGACGCAAGTATGAATGAACAGTAGCTTTATAAGCCAGTGCCGAGCCAGTGCTAGACGTATATGAATCACCGATCTAAACCTTATATCGATGATATGAATGGAACGGTGCGCAGGATTGCGCATGCACATTACGATCTTGCTCATAGAATTATGAATAAACAAACCGTCCGTGCGGAATATCACGGACGCAGGCCTTAGTTTTTAATTTTCGACCTAGATGTATAACCATAATGAAAATGGTAGCCTAAGTTTGACATGAACACATTTCCACTCGCTATGTTATATAATGCGGGCAGTAGCTCGCAAAATAGTAATATTTGATCAATTTTCATTTCAGGGGATACAAGATGGTCTTCGGGCCCATAACAGTGATCGCAGTTCACGCCCAGATCGATGGGGGATATTCAGGCAGCAATTAGTCGTCCTTCCCCGTGTAACATCCGTAGCAGCCTATACGACAGTTGTAGCTGGCTTCTACTGCAGAACAACCGTTGGTTCTCCCCATACTGCATGAAAATTAAGGGATTCCTCACCAAGCGACAGCATGACCTACAGTGCCTGACGAATAGACGAGCAAGGGTTTGCCATGGGGGACTCAACAATCAGACAGCTCTATACCTGGCAAATTGAATATATTGGCTGTTAACATGAGTTCCAATGAATGCGAGGATGTGGTACAGCCCAAGAAACAGCGCGATCGCTCGCACAACATTCGCACGAGTTTCCAGTTCCACTACGTCCCTATCCACGTCGTAACTTGGCTCAACATGTCCCAAGTCCAGCCAGAGAAAGACTTCCTGGACAACATCAACAATGAGGAGGATAACCTTGTGGTCATGGTGTCGCTGTGGGCGCATGTCACTCATCTTCCGGTGCCGTTCTTCCGTGAGCGCATCCAGACCATTCTGGATGCGGCTGATCGTCTGCACCGCAGGAACCCGCGTGCTGTCGTCACCTTCAAGAGCCCAAACACGAGGGAGCACTACGATTTAGTTGCGGTTCGTTGTCAGTAGCGACTGGTATGCAAGATGCTAGATGGTGGCGACACCGAGTGAAGTAGTGGACTGTGCCAACATCAGTGATATATCGACAATTGGATCACTCTTGTAAAGTGGATCTGTGGGGATGTCGCCATCTAGCGAGAAAGAGCGGGCAGGGGGAAATACAGTTAATGACAGTCTAAACTGGACTACTCAATATGGCGTTGATAACTTGATATAGCCTATATACGTACAAGACCAATCCAGCGCTCAGTAGTAGTAGTTAGTAGTAGTAGTCGTGGTAGTAGTAGTAGTAGTAGTAGTAGTAGTAGTAGTAGTAGTGGTAGTGGTAGTGGTAGTAGTAGTAGTAGTAGTAGTAGTAGTAGTAGTAGTAGTAGTAGTAGTAGTAGTAGTAGTAGTAGTAGTAGTAGTAGTAGTAGTAGTAGTAGTAGTAGTAGTAGTAGTAGTAGGTAAGTAGTAGTAGTAGTAGTAGTAGTAGGTAAGTAGTAGTAGTAGTAGTAGTAGTAGTAGTAGTAGTAGTAGTAATACTACTACTACTAGTAGTAGTAGTAGTAGTATATTCAATAGTAGTCAGTATAGTAGTCAGTAGTATATCAGTAGTAGTAGTATATCACTAGAAGTAGTATATCAGTAGTTTATCAGTAGTAGTATATCAGTAGTAGTATAGTGGTAGTAGTATAGTAGTAGTATATCAGTAGTAGTAGTAGTAGTATTATCAGTAGTAGTAGTAGTAGTAGCAGCAGCAGCAGTAGTATTTGAGCGTAAGTCATAGTCGTATTAATTAGTACAATTATCCCAAGAAAGGGGTGGGGGGGGGATGGGAGTAAAACAAAACAGGAACATCGCTTTATAGCGTGACAGAACCGCTTAGCGCAGTGTGATAACGATATACACTTTAGTCACGCGTTGGAAACAGGTGTCGTAATATGATTTGAAAGACTTGGCTCATCACACTTAGCCGATGACAAGAAATACATCCAATCGAATCAATACAAAAGAGTCTTATTCTGAAGAAGAAAAAAAAACACGTCCCGTAACAGACAATCCTTGGTTAAATAAACCCAGGAAACAGCCTGAAATCCGAGGGTGAGTCATTTCACCAAACACGTCAGAAATGTATCATAAATTATGAATCGAATTTCACTGTTCATATAATAGCTATAGGTGAGAATTGTCGCGACATCTTTTGTTTGTTCGAAGTGCGCAATGCCTTTTTAATGTTTATGAAATAGTACACATATGTATGATGAACCGAATTTCACAGTTCTCCAGAATTGATGGTCCCGTACATAACTTCATATTATATTCGTTCAGTGGCGGATCCAGGGGGGGGGGGGGGGGGTTAGGGGGTTTAAACCTCCCCTTGGGCTGCCAAGTGAAAATGTATCAGTGAAAAAAGTGAAAAAAAAGCGAAAAAAAATCACTTACGGGGGTTCAAAATAGCAAAAGAAATTCGCCGCTTTGCGGCTCCTGGACGATACTCCGCATCGTCATTGGGTCAACCCCCCCTTAGCAAAAAGCTAGATCCGCCCCTGTAGTTGATGGAATATTCGACCTTACTGTTTTGAACAAATATATATTTTGTATTTCTCCATTATAACGTTAATATTATGTTTTATCAATTTATTAGTTATACATGATTAACTAATTTTTTAAATATTCAATAAATATATTTATTTACCGTTTGTATAATTATTTGTATCATGAGATTATGTTGAAAATAAAAGAATAAAATCAAATTTGTCGCAACATATATTTTGTTGTTCGAAGTGCGCAATGCCTCTTCGACAGTTATCAATACATGAATGTCAATGTATGTGATTGCCTAATCTAAAAATGAGATGTTAAAGATAATTATCACTGCATACAAATGTCCCAACAATGGCATAATGATGTATGGGTATCTCTTCCTCTCCCAGTATATAACTTGAAGATAAATTGAAGAAGTCGAACCAAGATCGATGCCGCCAATACGAGTCCAAAGACAGGCAGCACGCTTGTAACTAACACATATGCAATAGATACAAGCGTAACCCATCTCTTCAGCTCACTCAAATGGAACACCCTCCAGACAGGCGTGGAAGCACACCGACTGACATGCTACATGACCAACTGGACGTAGATTATCACACCTATGCAAAACCCAAACCCTGAGTGGAACCGCCGAGGCCACCCAGAAAAGTTTCAGATTCATCTGCAAAGAAAGATGAGTACAAAAACTCCTTCTTTCCTCGCTCAATTAAATCCTGGAATGACCTTCATCATTATATTGTCTCACTTAAAAATGCGGACTCCTTCAAAGTAGCTATTCTTCACTCTAAACAAACTCCTCCGTCACCACCTCCAGTTTAAATTCCGGATGGAATATTTTGGAGGGAAATCAACCAAGAACCAAGAATACAGCACTAGTGTCCTTCAGCAAGGCACTTTATCCACAGTGCTGCTCCCCGCCCAGGTGCAATAGGGGTACTTGGCATGAATGAGGGTGTGTAAAAAGCATGAGTGCACTATAAAGTAGCACCTGTTGGAATGCTCCTCAGGGAGTGGAGAGAGTGCACAATAAAGTGTGGAAGTGTATCCTATGGCAGAGTTATAAAATAATTACAAATTAGATACAGTCCCTCTGGGAGAGCAGAACAAAAAGAGCACTGAAGAGTAGTGCTGTTGACGAGTCACGGGTACCCGGGTCCCGCCGAAAAATGTTGAGTCCCGGGCGCAAAAATCGATACTCGATATCCCGAAAAAAAAAAGCAAAAGTCCCCTTTTTGAACGCCCAAGTTATCTGCCCACTCTCATTTTCTTTTCTTTCCCTTTTCCCTCTTTGAACGCCCGAGTTTGTCATAAATAGGCTGCATTTTTGTCACTTGAATGAACATGTTTTCCCAGCGGCGTGACATGCCGATAGCGAAATCAACAAATGGGTAAATTCCGGGTACACGTGACCATGGTGACTCGCCCGAACAATTATCGCGAGTCCCGGGAGGGAAATACTCCCGAAATCGACACCTCTACTGAAGAGGCTAGCCTGGATAAATAAAACTAAAATAATACAAATAAGTCTATAGACTTATCCAAGAAGAAGTTCAAGTGATATATATTCAACACGGTTACTTAATACAGCCAATGACTGTTCTGCATGTCCGGAGAACAAATCCACAACTCTGAATATAAAATAAAATAGGACACGATTTGAACCCCCATTCGACCGTCACCCTTGTTCGCTAAATTGTGTATTTCCGCCGGACCAAGTTTAGGGTCAATTTCTATTATTGTTATCCAGTTACGGTGACGTACAATAGGCGTAGGAGGGACTAAGGGGCTGTTGCCCATGAAAACATACTATTTTCGGGCATCACAGAGGCAATTACCCCTTTTTTTTTTGGGGGGGGGGGGGGGGGGGGGGGGCTTGTCAGGTGAAAAGCGAAAAGGATATTTATTCGGGCATGCAACCTGGGGTGTGTTTTACAAAGATACTAAGCTGAACTTATATAAGTATTGTAGTCCTTTTGTAGGTTTGAAATAAAACATATTTAAAAGCAAAACAACAAAATCAATTATATGAGACTTCTAACACGAATTTATATCAATTACTTCAAGGCTCCTTGATAATAACAAATATTACGATTTTTATCCAAATGTATGCCTTTCAAGAAGATATGTTTTTAACAGTTTTAAACTTTTACAATGAAACTAACGAATTTCCCTAGGTTCAAATTAGAGTTAAATTCAACTTTGGATCTTTGAGAAACACCACCCTGAGCCCCCTGTGAAGAAATGTGCCCCTTCGCCCATGGTGACATAAATTCCGTTATTAATTTGCTCCCTCGATCTTTGCCACTCTTTTATAATCTTCACTTTCTAAGTGGGATAGTTCTCATCAGCTGAATTTTGAAAACGCGATTTATTATTAAAGTCGTTGTTGTGGTTAATAAAATTTGACGCGTATTCATACGTCGTTTCCTTTGTTTATATGTAACATTTAAAGATAACTTTTGTTTTATAATAAATTATAATTATTTGCCGCTTATCTGAGCTTGTCCCAACATTGAAGGCGGGAAGGTAAATTATCATTATGTTTGTTATTATATTATGATGTTGGTATACCATTATATGAAAAGCTTAATTCCAAAATGCGCTAAATCCACTTGTTCAACTTTGGAGTAAAGCAGTTTTCTTCGTCAAACTCTGTACACATGCCTATTGGAATATGAAAATGGAACGTTCCACACTTTGATTTTGATTGTGTAATTTGTCCTAAAATTTGGACTCTGTACATGTAGATATAACTACGTAGCATCGCTAACTCAAGTGTTATGGAAAGTGGATTTAGAGCCTTTTGGAACTATGCTCTTCATTTAGTTTCTATACATTTTAGAGACGGTTTGAGAGAGTCTGCAAGTCCCTGAATGGTTCTTTAATTTATCGCAGAACGGGAAGGAAGCTAGTGGGGGCAATGAAACGTCACGGAAACGCCATTGATACAGCATCGTCTGGGTCCAGTTCAAACACAACCACACAACCACGAGGGGAATATTTCGAAACAAATATACCTAGAAATCAAAAATTACAAAATGATGTCCTTTGCCAATGACCACTGAGGCAGTCATCTATATACTCTAATGTTGGACAGGCTGCATGACATCGCTGCCCGAATGTGACATGAACATTATAGTCCGAAGTCATTAGTTCAGAACTCTGGCGGGGGGGGGGGGGGGGGGGGGAGGGGGGGGGGCGGGGTGGGGTCACTTCATCCGTATTCCCTCTCATCGCTGTTCCTTTTGTTATAGCGTATGCTTCTGTAAGTTCGTTTTAAAGGGATCTAGTAACTCTGTTGACAAGTGCAAAACCAGATGAGTGATTAATAAAATGTGTATTGGTGTGATCTGATATGTCCACAAAGTAATGTGTGAACATTTCAAGTTAATTTGATGTTTTTTTGGCTGAGATAATTACGACCAAAAATGCAAAGTGATATTCACTAATCATTGCACTTACTTTGTATAAAATACGGCTTAATTATCCCGTAACACTTAAATCGTAAATATCTTTTGAACGAAATGGAAATTTGAAAAACTGAAACATGTCCCGTAATTTGATTGTTAATATGACTATGATAAGGTATGAGAGAACCACTAGAGTTCCAAGTAAGTTTTGAGGATTTGGACAATGTTACTAAGTCCCTTTAATATAGTACAAATGTCGAGAAGAAAAAAAAAAGAAACCACAATATTTGACACATTACATTTTGTTTGGTTTTTAAACTGCGGCCTAAACACATCAATGTGTAACGTCCGTTTCAACATAATTATTCGTCTAAGGAACATCTTGAACTAATAAAATGACTCTTATATGTATACCCATCATACAAACTGATCTTTTCTCGAGAGGAAACAACGAAGAGGGAGTGGGAGGGGGAGGGGGAGGGGGTCACCAAAATCATAATGCGATGTTTGTTTTGCTTATACGGTATGGCGAACCAATTATGACACATTTTGTCTATTATGTACAACGAACGTCTGGGTACATTACTGCGAGCAATAAGGCACATCTTAAAACAACAGCTTGACTCATGCAATCCTGGGGTGGTCGAGGGATTTAGTAAAACATAACTTGTTACTTTCTATCATGTCAGTTTGGCAAACGACAACACGGAGTAAAAATATATATACCCAGTATTGACACGTATAGTGTCACGAATTACAGTCGTATCGCCACAAAAAAGCCACGATATCACCACTTAATAGCCCCGTTTCATTGCATGTCCCCAAAAATACCAATACGTGGCTTTTGACGGGAATGATTTACGGGATAGTGTGATTGGGACATTAGCCTTGGCCAAGACTGAGAAGACCTACGCTGTAGACGTCGGGTTTTCCTGTCCTTCGATGCGGTTTCTCAGAAATTAATCATCGAAAGTGGGTGGTTTGTTGTATCATGTTTATCTAAACTGGGCTCCAAAAGAAACTTATCACTTCTTCAGAGCGACACACATTAAGATCCAAAGCATAACAATTTATCATAATTGGGCATCGATTAGCTATAATACCCCTTAGCAAGCTCATCTAAAAGAAAATTATGTTTGCTTTAGTCAACAAAGAATAAAATAAGGTGAAATCGCAAGAGGTCATTTTTCAAAAATCACAGAAACTGCTCGCCTTCCGGGCACAGAGCTTGGTACGGACAATAGCCAGTCTAGTGGTTACATAACCCGCTTTGAAGTTGAATGAATAGCTATTGAAAGTTCTGAATAGACCGCCTTTCGTGGAGGTTCGCAGCGAGCAGTTTCTGTGATTTTTGAAAAGTGACCTGTAGTGATTCCATAGCATTTTTCTCTTTTTTTGGCAAAAGCAAACTTTAAATTTTTCAGATATGCTTCATAAGGAGAATAATAGCTTATCTGTGTCTCAATATGATTCAATTTGATGCTATGGATTTTAGTGAGCGTCGCTCTGAAAAAGTGATAAGTTTCTTTTGGAGCCCAGTTTATATGTTCCCTACACTATATACTGTAAAGGATATTTAGTTAAGAAAGTTTGTTACAATGACATTCGGGAATTTATAACCCAGTCACACATTTCCGTAACGCCACGTATACATTTGCATACATTCTGGAATGCAACAAAACGAGGGTATTCGGTGGTAATCTCGTGGCGGTTCCGTGGCAATACGTGACGTGACGCGACAATACGTGGGAGTACTAGATTTTCTCGTCACTTACGGGAAGGCAGAGCTGAATTCCAAAAGTTTACCACGACATGGCGGCGTGTCTGACGTATTATACGTGGCTATTTCGTGCTATTCCGTGGTTGTTCGTGGCGGTTTCCGTGGCTTTACGAGGCCCGCGTTTTATGAGATGTTTACGGCCCCGTAAAATAATCATGCCATTGAATCTTCATTTAATCGGCTTGTCGTGGCTAAGGCGGCAAGGCAAATATACGGATACGTGTGACTGGGACATTCGAGCCTAACGTAAAATCACAGAGGTACCTAATTATATCAGCATTATTTTGTATGCAGTTTCTTTAAACATTGACAGCGAACATTGTTCTGAAGAGGAAAGCTTTTCAAATACACAAACAAAAGACTAATAAAAGTCATACTATAGTGGTGCCCTCAACCCCTCCCCTACTGGAATATGATCCTAGGCTAGTACTGGGGCATGCCGTTAAACAAAATCTCCCTTTCCACACAGGATTTTTAGTTCAATTTCAAAGGAAAAGAAACATTATCATGATAATAATATCCTGTTCCATGTTATCTATATCTAATTTTCATATTTGTTATCACAATAATCTTCTTGCATGAGGCCCATTTTGCCATAACGTACACATAAGTTTGGCAAGTGATTAAACTTCGTATTAATGTATGAAGGTTGTTTGTTGTATGTTGTGAAATAAATAAAGAAGAAACTTGAAGACAAATGAAACAAAAGACATAACAAATGTGTCCTTTTGACATCCAAGAACAGGTACTACTGAAGAAAGCCTCTCATTAAAATGATCTAGTTTCAATTTCAATTTCAATTTCAATTGTATTCCTGTTTCCAACAAAACATTACAAATCAATTATACCAAAAATTAAGGAATACATATTGGAAACAGAGGGGTCCACTAAAAAGCAATACTTAAATAATAGTTAGGAATAATGAGTAATTAAATTAAAACATTCGTAACTACATAGTTACTATGTTGACCAATGCAAAACTGACATCTATTGAAAACCATTACGATGTTCATTAATGTGATCTGATATGCCTATACCGAGTGATGTGTTCACAATAGTTAAGTTAAAGTTAAAGACCTTTTTGGCACGTAAGGCGGCGCCTATCTCCGATTCATTAGCCCTAGGCCACACGTCTACTAAATGTAGCGAAAGATACAGAAGGGGACCAGTCCTCTGGTAACTCTTGTGATTAATCTTCCCTTCTCCATTATATAAATGCCGAGCGCCTGGCTAGAAGGCAGAAGGTACCATTTTAAAAGTCTTTTGTATGACCCGGTCTGGGTTCGAACCCGGGACCTCCCGTGCATGAGGCGGACACTCTAACCGCTAAGCCACCATGCTCGGTCTGTGTTCACAATAAGCGTTAGATTAATGTCATATAGCCAGGAAATTAGTGAAAATGCAAAGTGTTGCTGGGATTGTTTTCAAATTGAATCATAAACATTTAGATAACAAATTATCAAACTGGTTTAACACTAAACAGGGTAAACAACCAGACATAAACGAATGAGCAAATGAGTTTGGGAGATTCAGGCAAAGTTACTTCTAGACTTAAACGTCATGCGGTATATGTTCAGCAAGAACAATAGACATGAAAGAGAAAATTGGGTTCATTTACAACTTACAAGACGCTGTTTTGAAGAAAGTGTCTAAATTACGTCTCGCGGTATTTAGAGAACCTTCAAACTAACCACGATGTTAACCTCATAACTTGTGACATGACTAATCATTTCATAGACTGAACTGTGTGGTCACAATTACTTACTTGTATAAAGTTATACATGTTATAGAGAGCTCTGTTTCATTATGACAGTCAGTATAAGAGCCAATCTATAGCTTTCAATCCTAGCAGGATCTTCGTCAGGGCAGGAAAACCGTAAACTGCACAATCATTTAAAATACACTTAGCAAGGAACTAAGCTAGCGGGGTTTCATGAATATGGGGCCCGGTTAATACCGTCTCCAGCTATTCATTTTATCAGGAGATAACACATTTTTTGCCCGAATATGCCATGTTTTGCCCAAATTGTACGTACACTTTACCCGAAAATGGCACATTTTGCCTGTATTGCACGTGTTCTACTCGAATATTGTTGTTTCTCGAAAAATTGTGCAGCCCCTCTGATGGCTCAATTTCAAAAAACAAAGTACTTAAACAAAATGGAGGGAAGAGGGGGCTGCAGTCCCTAAACCTCTCCCCCACCCGAATACGCCAGTGGTAGACATGGTAGAGATGGAAGATGACAGTGGTTATCACTCAATGTGGCAGGATAAAATGAGTTTATCTCAAAAGTAAAAAAAGTGTAGAACTTTGGCAATGATTTTGAACAGACGGAGAGCATGTGTTCATATGTGTTGGGAGCGCAGCTATATAGAACTTGGCACATTACTTATTATACATAATAGTACCTTGGATGATCGTGCCATGTTGCTTTCTTTATTTTTAGAGCAGAAAGGGAAAGGGATTATGGTTATCACTTTTTACACGCTCCTTCCAGGATAAAAGCATTTGCGTCAACGGTGAAATCAAAGCTTAAAGGGATCTAGTAACTTTGTTGACATGTGCAAAGAGTAATGAATGGTTGATGCAATGTATATTGTTGTTATCTCATATGTCCACAGGGTATTGTGTGAAAATTTCAAGTCAAATGGACATTGCATGGCCAAGTAATGAGCGAAAATGCAAAGTGATAGTCACTAACTCACTGCACTCACTTTGTACACAGTAAGAAAAACTCCATTGGAGTTTTTCTTATCTGAATACTTCGATCGTACATATCTTTGTAACGAAAGGGAAATTTGAAAAAACGAAACCTGTCCCGTGATTTTATTGGTAATACGAATATAACAAGGTATGAGGGAACCGCTAGAATAAAATTTTATTTTGAGGATTTGGACAATGTTACTAAGTCCCTTTAAAGCCGGTTGTATAGTGAACATATACACAGAACATGTGTGATGTTGAGTGCGGAGTGATCTAATGTTATCATTTTCACCTCATGTTATGCTCATGTTCGTATTATAAGTAACTTGCATATTTGTATGATAATTCACATTTTTCATATAACATGCGATTTAATTTGTTCAAAGAAACGAATGAAGAAAGGCGATGCAAATCGCAATAGTAACACATGAATTATTATTCAGGAGGCGAGTTATAACAATTTTATGCGAACGCGTTTTTGTACTAGCCAAAGTAATGGAAGGCAACATTAATGAATAATTAAGTACTATAAGCATAATAATGTAGTATAGAAACGGGTACATTATTAGGTTTTGATCTCATTAAAAAATCATTTTGTTCATTAAGACACGATTAATATTTCAATATACCATCTGTGTTTAATGGCGCGGCTATATAAACTGCATGCACCACTGCCAATGGATGTTCCACCTTATCAAACTTTTATTTAATTCATTGGAGGGTCACAATAACGCATTACAGCCATGTAAAAGTCGTTAAAAGTCATAATTGGTTTTAATTATTTTCATCAGCGGTTGGAAATTAGAAAAGAGATCGCTGTTAAAGATATGTTTGTTACCCGCTGAAAGATTAGATTTGAAATTTACGAATTTGTGATGCCACGTAGTTATGTACTGTCTAGAGTATATACAATTATGATTAGAAATATGATTAACAATAATGATTATAATGTAATTATTCGGAATAAAATAACATGGCTGGATCAATGTCAAAGCTAAATAAGGTCCCTGGCTCGATTCCCCCATCGTATTTGCTCATAATCTTTTCCTTGAATAAACATAAGTTAATTCAAGCCTCATAAATGTCCATGTTGGTTATTTGTAATCACGTCATAGCATAATTTGGATATTGTGATACCTCTTCCGGAAAGAACACAGGGTATACCGTAGTGTGAACACACTGTGTATACTTTAGTGTTAAATTGGAGTGTCGGCCCGCATCACACTGTAAACACACCGTGTGAGCACACTACTTAACGCAGGGTATAGCACAGTGTTCTGACAGTGTTATGACAGTGTGATACGTGTTCACACGGTTAAAACGTTTCAATTTAACATACGCTGCAAATTTTGTTTACACTGTGGTCCAGAGTTCGAAACAAATTCTGTTCACACTGTGTTCACCTAATTCTACACTGTGACGCACTGTGCATGGCACGATGTCTTCTTTCTGATGGGGCCACATTGTTCTCCTCTCTGCGCCTCGTCCGACCCTACGTAGCTATGTACGTCACCATAACGGGTCAATGTCGGATGTCCATCGTTACCTGAACTCCCTGGGGAGCATTCGTTGCCCAGCTGCCGTCACATGTCATCGAATGGGCTGGTGTTATCGTATGAGGTCACTTCCGTCGGCTCCAGACAGCTGGCCCGGTATTTTGTATTTTCGGCTGGTCTTTTCGTATGTGCATTGAGTAGACCTCCACAAATAAATTGAATTGAATGAATGAACGGAATGAATTAAATTAGTTAATTGATTGGATGAATTTAGTGAAGGAATGAATCGTTAGAAAGAATGGATGGATGGATGGATGGATGGATGGATGGATGGATGGATGGATGGATGGATGGATGGATGGATGGATGGATGGATGGATGGATGGATGGATGGATGGTTGATTGATTGATTGATTGATTGATTGATTGATTGATTGATTGATTGATTGATTGATTGATTGATTGATTGATTGATTGATTGATTGATTGATTGATTGATTGATTCGTGTTACCGGCTCAATTATTTTCACATTTTGAAAATGAGAAAAAAACATGCAGCACTAATGGCCCGGTCAGATATTAACGGATATCGGAAACGTATGCCCAACGAATAGACAATTTGCGAAATTAAATTATCCGGTGATGAAAGTCGTCTCCATTGCTTCATGTACAAAACATAGAGCAACGTACATCACCGGACAAGGAACGGACAAGAAACGTATAGAACGGATGGAAAATTTAGCTCTCCGTTTGACATCCGTTTGCGCAATCCGTTGATATGTGACCGGGCTATACAAGTTTGGGCGTAATTGGGGTAGGGAGAGGACTTTTAAACAATCATTCAATAAAATTACAATATCGTTTCAATACTGATACAATTATACGCTAATAAACAACACACAATATTTTTGATGGAGTAACACACTTAGAATAATCAAGTCACACTTATTACTCATATTTTAAATTATGACTCAATACAAATTTGGAATGTCATTCGAAATCTCCGGTCAATTAGATGTTCGTGTAATAGGCTAGTTGAAGGTTCTCTATTTATACATTGAGGAGCAGACGCGCACCTTGTTAGCTTGTAAGTTGTAATGACCGTCACGGTTGCCGAAATTATATACCGGTAGGCCTAATAGAGTTTTTAAACAGTGTGGGGGAAAATTAAAGGGTACACCTTCGCCCGATCATTGGCGTTAACCCATATACCCTTTAAAACTCGATTTTACTCGGGTATGACATACTGTTTTCCCGGGACTGACTTATACATTATGCATGTTTATATTAGTAAATAGAAAGGATGACATGAAAAGCTTGATTCGTAAATGCGCGAATTCCACTTTTTCACTTTGGAGTATAAGCAGGTTTCTTTGTCCAAGTTTGTACACATGCCTATAGGAATATGAAATTGATTGTTCCATATTTTGATTTTGATTGTTTAATTTGCCTACGATAGGGGCATGATGCTTTCCCTCATTTAAGAATGACTGCCATGACACCACCACCCCCCCCCCCCCCCCCCTTCCCCCACCTTGTCGATTGCCGATTTGTGTTCAATCCACCTCTGAAGGGGAACACCTTCCCCGGATCAATTCTAATTAATTCCCCCCGTGATTCATACTTGTATAATTATGTATAAGCTGATGCTAATCGATTGGGCAACTTGAACGCGTGTTGAGTGACTCGGCAAGAAGTGACCATCATGGTGAGGAAAACGAAAGGCTTGCGCTAGTGCCGTAGCGCTGGGGGGGGGGGGGGGGGGGGGAATACACAATGGTTATGTTATTCGCAAGTTTGAAACGGTTTGGACCCTTTGGCCGGGGGGGGGGGGGGGGGGGGGGAGGGTGATGTCCATCCATGACTCTAGGTAACTTCTTTTCCTCACTCTCCCAATCTTGGTAACTTACATGTAGAATATTGGTCTAAAAATAAACAAAGCAAACTGATGGGCAACTTGAACATGTTGAGTCACTCGCTGGCTCGGCGAGAACTTGACCGTAACCAAAACGGCTTCTTTAGTCCAAGTACTAATAGCCAACAGTATAGGTCGTAGATTATGGCAGAAAGATACAATCAATTGTCAGTTACAAATTAATTGTAAGTCAGATCACGTGTTCTAAGTGCGCATATCTGACTGGTTGAAACGCTCAAATTTTCTGACTTACAATTAATTGTAACTTACCATCGATTGTATTTCTTTCTGCAACGGGGCTCAGGACAGCCTAATTTCCATGTTTGGAAAGTATTGAACATAGAAAGAAAAACAGACACGACCTGTTCCAAAGACTGCACCTTGATGGAAATATTTACCCTTTCTTTGCAAACCCAAAATGATCAACGCCCGTATTTAGATTCTTGTTATCTATATCAGTACAGACACATCGATCAGTATTAATATTTCTTGCGCTAGATGGAACAGGACGCTCAGTCTTCAGATGATAGGTCTACCGTGATTGCATCATTACTCACCTCGCAATTATATTCCCGTTATGCATTCCTTCCACTGTTCCACAGGCCACACATGGCACAATTCAGCGTGGTGTTACATGTGACATGTGCTAGCCTGTGACACACGCACATGGACTGTACGTTGATATTTTATTCATGGACACTGTATGCCCTATGTATACTTTTGAATTCATAATGTGGACGGACATCTGATAAGTCAACTGTATACTGGTATATTAGATTTAGATTTGGTAGTTATTGTTTTGTTATGATTATACAGTCACACCTGTGAATAGATAGTGACCACATAAGGGAAATAAGGAAAGTGGCTAGACAGATGACCCCACTAAACACGATCACGATTACTTTCGATGGAACTACAGGACCGACGTTATGGCTGCTATAAACAGGTGACTATTAAGACAGGTCATGTCTTTATAATGAGTAGCGATCTGCATTCGGAAAATTAAAGAAACACGAAACAAATACATTTCCGTTATAAGATTACTAAGATGGCGCCCATCTCCCCCTCAACTATAATGAGCAATAGTACATCCACGCATAAACATCGCGACCTTTTCGTTTCCCGCGCGGATTTCAGTGGGTGACGAGTGAGGTAAAAGTTTGCGCGCTCGCAGTAGCTGAATAGCCGTATGCAGCTCCCGAGTCCTAATCACTAAGTCTTTCACTTTATGATTTACTCATACAAGCGTCGTCCGCATTCATGTCGAGTACGATACGGAGAGGAGATCGCGCACGCGCGGGAATGAGAGTAAAGCAAAACGAATTTGGAGCCTGCCGCAGGATTTATATTTAGGACCCCTAGCAAATGCACGATCATAGCCTTCATGCATGGACTATTATCGTCTGTCTCTCACATATTCGATGTCACTATTATTGTTGTGCTGGTAGCGACGATTTGCTATTACATGGATCATGGATATTTCATAATTCTGAATGTATGATTGACTTTTCTTATAATGTGATTGGATCAAAGATGAAGAAATAATGATTACATAAGGAAATCGAACGATAATTTTTTGATAATGAAATCAAAACAATAATATTGATATTTTCTTAGACAATTTCTTGAGTCTACTTGACTACTTGTTCCTCTATATAGCAACCGTAAATAATATCGTCTTCGACACCTAAATGATCAAATTGGCTGCCTTAAAGTGTAAAATTGGAGGTGCGTGTCATTTGAAAACGGTTGAAAACCATCCCTCGATCTGTTTTACTCGAATACCTGGATTTACTATGGGTCTAACTCTCAGATAACTGCCTCAACTCCTCCACCGCGTCGCGACGGAAGAGATAAGTCGTCATCCGTGACGGCTGGAATTGTGGAAGTTGAAATTATTCTGGAAGCAAGGTTGCCGTGGTCTTCGCTTGAGCGACTACCGGTACGTACAACGTCATCCAGTTTCGGAATCACCCCTTTGATCTCGAAATTACTGAAGCCTAATTATTCGTCCGGTTGTAGTTCTTTGATCTTGCCGCCCCGTTTCCTAAAACAATAATTCATGTAACTGATTATTAGTGGTTTAAACGTGATTTTACTTTAGTCTAGACTCTAGACCAAAATGAAATGTATGCCTACCTGGCGGCAGGGTGCGGTAATTTATTCAAGTAACCCCTTTATTACTATGCTATATAATTAAGAGCGCTGGAAAATCACTTACATAAGACATGTAAGATGTTTTGTCATGGAGGGGCACCTTTTACAGGATGAAACATTTTGCCTGATTTTGCCTTTCATGCGCGGTTACCGTTTCCATTGCCTCCGTTACATTTAATTTTAATTGCAGTCTTTTACTGTCAGCCATTCTAATTGTCGGCTAAATGTAAAAGAGGCCATGAAAACGATAGATTTGCCGATCTATATAGGTTACCATCTACATGGGGTTTAATTTTATATCGGACTTTATACTCTATCCCATCTAAATTGAGCGTACACAACCGACCTTCGAGCGGAATATATAGACTGTTTTTGTTGTTGTCAATCACTAAACACACTTTTTGTGTAAGCACTTTGTATCATCTTTAGCAAAAAGCGCGCAAAATAAATGAGGTTATTATTAACATAATTATTCGAAATGAGATCCGATTGTTGATTAATGTCCATCTTGGCAGAACCCACAGTCTCAGACAGTATCCCATCAACCTTAAAGACAATGCCATCGATGTGCATGCATGCATGCATGGTCAATTAGTCTTGCTCGCTTCTATTAGGTAACCATGGCAACTGATCTGTTTTTCACATGTTTTAATTTTCTTGAAATACATTATTGATGGTCATCGGATACCCTGGGATTTACGTCATTTACGACATTGCCAAAGCTATGGTCGAGTAATTCTGTAGTAAATTCGATGAATATTGTGCCATCCAACCATGATTCCCAGCTATTATTTACACGCACATTAATCATGTTAATCAGTGTTCTTCAAATTATTATTCAAAAAGTCATGACAGTTGGCTAAGAAATGCCTAATCGTACTTGATTTATTTTCTGTTTCTAAATTCCCTGTTTCCCTTACAATTACAAATTTAAAATCAACAAACTAATACATAAACCATTAATAAGTAGCTTAACAATAATAACAACAATCAACTAGACCATGAAAATGTTGTATTTCATTAGACCATTATACAAAAAGTAAACAGAAAACATCTTAAAATCACTTAAATTTTCATTTTGTAATAATGCAGTTATATTGTGTATATTGACAAATGTATCGACACAGTTTTTAATTATTCATATCAAGTATAGTATGCCTCTATTGCATTGTTAATACTGTGGCGTTAGACATATTCCACAATGCGGACGGGATTGCGGTGGACATATTTTGTTCCAAGGAAAGTCGGGTAGACATCCACATCCATAATGATATTTTGTTCCTATAATCAACAAATTATTTGCATAATAAGTTGTCTTTGGTTCAATTACATACATGCAATGATGAATCGCTTAACACTTGTTGTGGAATAGAATGCACGATACATGAATGTAATTTTTATAAACGAAACAAATTGTTTTGAATCGATTGGTTAAGAAAAACAATGAAATCAATCTAAAACATTTGTTTTTTAAAGATCATATTCATGTGTAATTATCTAGTCTGCAACTATTTATAACTATAATGTCATATTCATGAAAGTCAACTTTTCTCTTTTAGAAGTATGGTCTATATTATAGACCTATTATCACTGGCGTAAATCTGTTCGGAAAGCACAATGCATTGGGGGGTCGAGCAATTGTTCACAAACCGTTTGTGAACAATTGCTCGACCCCCCAATGCATTGTGTTTTCCGGACAGATTTACGCCAGTGCCTATTATGTAAATAAACAGCGATCTCATTTGATACTCCATGCATGCTAAACGTAGAAGTTGCTGTCTTGCTGGTGTGTGCATGTTTATACGATCAGCGTAACTTCATTAGTAAGGTTTGGTCAACGTTTAGGTGCAACCAAACAACCAAAAAAATAAACACATAAACATGGCAAGGGACAAGGTCAAGAGAGTTACGGAAATAACAAATTTCACGAAGACTCTAAGTTAGAACTAACAACTAGTTTATTTGTAAGATTATTGAAACAGTTCTTTTGAAAAGGCATACAATTTGATAAAATCAGTTATATTTGTTATTATCAAGGAGCCTTGAAATAATTGATAAATATATATATATTTTGAAGTTCTTAAATACTTGTATATTTTTTGTTTGCTTTTGAATATGTTTTATTCCAAGGCTAAAAATGGCTTTCCATAATTGCTAAGCAC
The DNA here is from genome assembly GCA_037951105.1 of Echinarachnius parma. Lineage (NCBI taxonomy): Eukaryota > Metazoa > Echinodermata > Echinoidea > Clypeasteroida > Echinarachniidae > Echinarachnius > Echinarachnius parma. The sequence goes on along the minus strand of JBAMJV010008901.1, from coordinate 118,715 downwards.
AACTTAGAGTTAAGTTCAATTTAGAATCTTTGTGAAACACCCCCTGGCCTCTTATTCGACGAACTAACAATATTGTATTCCCCCCCCCCCACTAATATTTGAATAAGCTATGCCTTCCTCGCAAGAGGTGAAACGCGACAGGTAGGTTTATTACAGGGATCTAGACAAGTATACATTGTACAAATCCACAATACTTACTTAGAACTCTAGATAATTATCTCATACTTTGTTGTATTCGTATTATCACTTGAAGCCGGGGACATGTTTTGGTTTTTCGAATTTCCCTTTCATTAAAAAGATACTTGCGATAGAAGTGTGTGGATTTTTCATCATCCACTGGAAAGTTTTAACTCTGCACAAAGTTAATGCAATGAGTTAGCGAATATCACTTTGTATTTCACACATTACTCATATCAGTGGACATATCAGATCACAACATTAAACATTTTATCAACCATTCATCACGTTTAGCACATGTCAACAAAGTTACTAGATCCCTTAGTTTAGGCTTTAAATAATCATTGTTTAGAATTGTATAGAAGCATGTCAACAAAGTTACTAGAACACGATGGTCGAAAAGACGTGCGGTGCTTGTCATCGAAACCGAAAGAAAAATAGTGTATATGGTATGCCCTTTGCCAGATGGAATTTCTGTAGAACACCACGAGTGTATATAAAATATAGGCCGTCGAGTTACTAGTATTGGGATGTCCGATAGATTTGAGTACGATTGTAAAATGAACTTGGTGACCCGACATCAATTACATCTGGTCTGGCGATTACCGTTATTACGAATAATATGATATGCATGATGGATCGATATTTATATAAGGGTTACTACTAGTATGACAAAGGCTACGATTGAGTTATAGCTTTAGTTAGTGTTGTGCTTTTGGTGTTTGTTGTTGTCTGGTGTGTAATTAAGTTTTAGTAAGTAAACATGACAAAGTGAACCAAGATTGGATCGGGATGAAGTTGGGGGTTTGAATATAGTAAAGCGTGATACATTGGGGCGAGAGTTCATAATTATAGATGTTTGGGTTAGAGTATTTGTGTTAATCGTATCACTTTCTTGAGTAACAGGCGATTGCTTTGTATACGCCTGTTGCTTGGGGATGTCCCTGCACATTTCTATAGCGGGAGTTGTATGCTCAATATGTGATTTCGAAAATACAAACACAAACAAGCTAAACAATATCATTATACAATTATGAGTCACCCAAAAGCAAAAGCATTCAGTATGCAATAGTGCCGAGTTATTCCGTTTATTTTACTGAATGTAAAAAAAAAAAAAAAAAAGTGTAATCGTTTTCATAAGTGCTAAACGTTTATCAGTTTTAAGGTCGTTTTGACTCAGCACTATAATGCAACGTACGAATTTAGCGGGTCAACAAAACAAAACGTTCTTGGCCATCCTTTCCCGCTGCTGTAAGTTGTGACCTTTTTATCCAAGAACAATATGCAAGACCCAACATTTATATGTACCAACTTTCCGTCGCGTAAATCTTGTCACGATCCCATGTTACCAATTGCAGGAAACATCTTGTTTGTAGATCGAGACTCCAAGGTGGCCAGAAGTCCGCCTACACGTTTGTTCATGTCTAAAATCTCGATCGAGACCTATAGGGAGAAAACTTTAACCTGAACGAAACCAGATCCACAAAAAGGCAACACGTTTACTGTAGATCTGAAGTCCCTGCTAAGTGCTAACATTATTAACATTACGGAAGAAGTAGGTATACTAAAGTCTAAACAAATGAAAATGTCGCTTCCACTTTGTGCAACCTCTTATTGAGGGCAATCTCGGTTATGAGTTCCACCTACACATGAAGTCCCTGCGACATTACTAAAGACAGTATTAAACCAATAAAATGTCACCACCACTAAACTTGGAGAAGAGACCGCCTACACATCTGAAGTCCATGCTAACATTGCGTAAGACAGTACTAAACCTATACAATGTCACGCCAAATATATGTTGACTGTGCACCATATCAGCTAGTTAGTGCACGTGTGCTAATAACAGGTAACCATTGGAACCATATAGGACATAGAGCAGTAGAACCCTCCGAGCGCCAAATTACATTAAAAGAAACTTCTTCTTTCATGTCTTTAGACAAGTTTACAGGAATAAAGTAACCCCACGTTGTTCTACGATGCGTAGAAATGAAGACGGTTCAGCTTGGTATAAGACGTCTGGGTGTCTAGTTAATAATGTTCTAAAGTCAAAACGTATCTATTGTATACAACAAATCAATAGATGTCATTCTCTGGGTATAATTGTGACTCGAGTCAACCATGGCACTTAGTTGGTTAACCATTACGAACATTGAGAAATTATACTTAATGTAATTCCAAAATCATACATCAAGCGAAGTATGTCCATCACCCCTCCCACATTATGACACACACTCCGCCCCCTCCTTCCCGCCTTTTGGTTAGCCATCCATCCTCACCCCCGGCAACTATTTTTTTAAACGTCATTCTGAAACCCCCATAGGCTCTTTACATCATGATTTTATAGTATCTATATAAGGGGCTAAGGTTTCAATTTTAAAATGTAAGTCAATGTAGCCGAAACCAGAATCCCAGTTATCGTAATAATTCCCTTTTTTTTGAAGCCTTGGTATATCAAATGTATATGTAACATCACATCCCTTGATTGTTTTCTGTTTCTGTGTAATGATTATTAACACAGTCCGTTAAAACAATATTCTTGGTCGGTCATTCCTAATGACTTTTGGATAGATAACGTTGCGCAACTATCTCGTAGAATGTCACTTTCTCGATAAAGACACCTCCATAATGAATGTAGTATGCTCATCTTATTGAGAAAAAAAAAAAACAATATTGGAACTCGCAAATAATATGTCCAATAAGAAAATGGACAGTTTATTGCCTCAAATTGAAGACATCAATCACCGGAGAACCAGTATAATATGTTTATATGTTGGAAGCAAGGATATTGAAGCTCCTTGTTGGAAGGATGCGCCACGGAATATTGTTACGAGACGTTGACAGCAATTTTCCTTGCTGTGGAATTCCCGAATAGGTTTAGTAGGAAATGATATTCTCCGAGAAAGAACAGGGACTATGGATTTATTTTAGAGTCAGATGATATGAACGGCTTCGCAACATTCATAATAACAAACACATCGTAGAGAATACACCGTGTACAAGAAATGATATTCTCCGTGATAGAACTGGGACCATGTATTCATCTTATAATTCGCAACTTACACAAAACATTTTTTATGTTTTTAATCCCAAACTTTGGATATTTACAATTGCCTAATATCCTGATCATCTATACATTTCTCTAAATATGACGAATAAATTGTACATAATATTCTCATTTCAATTTAATTCATGTATTGTCATTTGGCCTCTTGATAAACATTCTGCTATAGCGGGTCAATGGCTCATGCCCTTGACTTTCCTAAAAACCATACAGGCTTATTGTTTAAAATGGGTAACCAGTTTTCAACAGTGTTATTTTTTCTCCATTCAATTTTACTCACTCTATAAGCAATATAACTTCCGTACCTTGTTAGCTCGCCCGTGCATGATAAAGGTCATGTATATCTAAAGTTTAAACTCAAAAAGTCAATGTTTTTCGCCGGAGACATTTAATAATTATAACCATACGTTTGATAACGCTTCTTCTTCATGTTTCCTACGTTTGTCATCTTATCTCTAGAACTAAGACCAGACGATACGGGAACGTCGATCTTGGCATGCACAATATACTGTTGCCAAGTGATGCAATATCATCCCGCCTTTTTTCTTCTTCTGAGATATGATTTTTCGCGCCAAGATACAGCTTCCCCTGTTGCTTATCAATTCAAGATTTTGTCTCTCCATTTTCCCCGCGTCACTTATAAGAGATCTCCAGAGATTTGTGAATTTCATTCCGATCTAGACCATAGGAAATAATTATAAAGCATGTAGTGGTCATGATGAAACCATGCAGACGAGGGATGAACTGAGAACAGCGATCTTGTATGGGGTTGTGAGGTTGAGGGTGAGGGTGCTGTGCCTAAAATAAACAATGACAGTTGTATATTTATTCATTTTGTGAGGGCAGTATACAGGGGGTGGGGTGGGGGCACTTATTTGCCGCTTTATACACGTACTATTTTAATCTACGAACTGGGTCAGAATTCAGAGGCGTAGGATTAGGTGAAAAAAAAACAAAGAAAATTGGTCCCGAGATTAAGATGAGGGACAAGTATTTGGATTGATACAAGTGGAGATAAAGAATAGGGATGGGGTCGATTTTTAAGTATATTGTACTAGATCGAACAGTTTATATACCAAACGATCATAAACCGTGATGATGAGGGGGGGGGGGGGGGGAGGGGGGGGGGGGCATGCATTTCCTTATGGGGTTGACGGTGCCCTCTTAGTCCCAGTACCTACACAAAATTAGTGGTCATGAGTATGGTCTTTCAAAAATTAATGAAAACGTCAAAGAAGATTTCCCCAGGCATGATAACAGAGGATGGTTTCCTTCAACAAATGATAACTGGGGATGTGTCCAAATGTCAACTGCAACGAGTAATTGCTCTATCCGTTGCCCGAATCATCTAAGTCACGGTATGGTGTTGGTGGCGTAGCCATGGGGGGGGGGGGGGGGGGGGGGGGTGACAGGGGGCAATGTTTCCTTTTATTCTCTTGCAGTAAACACCTTCATGGTCTTTTGTAGGGCCCAAATTTTTCCTAATCTTAATAAAGTCACTTTGATTTTCTTTGGAGTTATACGAAATAAACAATAAAATAATAATAATACAAACATAAATATTATGTATTTGTTTAACTTTTGTAACTTTGTTCGCGTCGTTTATGCCTAGTTTATATCATATTTGAAAACAGTGAAACACTTTTACATTAGATAAATGTAAATAAATAATAATACTTATTGTGTATACAACTATAAATTACTTTCTAGACAAATGAGTTTAGCTTCTCTTGAATGTCTTGATGACTTGTTCACCCCTCAACCAGTCGTCCCCCCCCCCCTCCTCCCCGTCTGCATGGGGATCCTCTGTAGTGCCATTTGTATTAATTCTCTGTTGCTAAAGATTTAAACGGGACATGTCGCAGACACTCAACTTTACAATCGGAAGGCACAACGACCAGATAACAGATGTTCGATATCTATTGTTGATATATCGGAAATACAGCAATGATTCGTACATATTATGTCGATTGTTTATTTTACTGAAGATTGGAAACATTTGTCCCTTTGGCTGTCAGTCTGTCAGCCTGTGTTTAGATTTTATAATGTCACTATTTCTATAAAAAGTGTATGTGTATACGGTAGTCATACGACGACATTGTACAAATGCAATGTACCATTGTATCAGTGTGATTTATTACTTAATAGCCCGGTCACATATCAACGGATTGCGCAAACGTATGTCAAACGGAGAGCTAAATTTTTCATCCGTTCTATGCGTTTCTTGTCCGTTCCTTGTCCGGTGATGTACGTTGTTCTATGTTTTGTACATGAAGCAATGGAGACGACTTTCATCACCGGATAATTCAATTTCGCAAATTGTCTATTCGTTGGGCATACGTTTCCGCTATCCGTTGATATCTGACCGGGCCTTTATCAGTTGACATTATATCAATTAATATATATAAATGATATTCGCAAGGTGTATGTGTTCAGTTATTCACAATTATTACCCTCAAGGCAGGAACAGCGATAGTGTACGTAGTACAGTATGTCTCAAAAAGAATGTTACAGTCAGGACAAAAATTATAACAATATGATAATATGAACAATCGTTGGGTTTTTTGGTATCATATTAAAGGGGAAGTGTGGTGATTATTATTTTGTCTTTAAAGGGACATGTCCACTTTTACAAAACGTCTTAACAGCTTTCAGTTGACGGATGGGGATCAATGTAACACGCAAAAAAAAAATCAGAGCGAACAGCCCTCTAATTTGGATTCTACGAATGAAAAACGAATGCGTCCCTCCATTTAAACTATATATCGGTCAATAAAGGAGTTCAACTGATTTAGCATAATATTACAACAATATAGTACCAATTCTCGTAAAGGTATTGTGAAGCCGACATTTGTTAACGTATGTCACGGAAAAAGATCTCAAAAAGAAAGAATATATAATTACATGTAGTCAGTTTAAGCGATGTTTGGGTATTTTGCTTGGTAAACGCTCACACATTAGTACTTATGCGCGAGTCACGTAGCTAGCGCGGGTCACGTAGGGGTCATGCATCCCGATCTGGCACTCCGTGAAATCTATGTACAAACTTACTCACCGGCCGAAAATACGTATGTACCTAATTAACCGACGTCCCTCAGTTTATTCAGTTTTAGGTCTATAACTCCACGAAAAAAGAGATTTCAAGCCCTAATTTTTTCAGGCATGCTATTAAATGACATTTCCTTTCATATAAGACAATAACCTCGCAACTTTTGAATTTTGGCTTGCAAAAGTGGATCTCTCCCTTTAATATGACATCAAATAATTATGTATATTTTTCAAATAACCTACATACTTTTGAAAATTATTTTCCGACTGTACCATTCTTTTTGAGACACACTGTATTTTGAAGTAACTTGTTTAAAAAAATGTTTTCCAGAGGGAAAATAAAGATGTAATAAAAACGTGCCATGTATATAATATTAACTGAAGTCAAATGAGCAGCCGAGAATATAATGATATGCTAAGTATTCCTTAAAGGGATAGTTGAGTTTTGGTAGAGAGGGCGCTAGACTACTTTGTTTGTTTGTGAGGTAATGAAAAACTGAGTGTAAAATTTGAAAGAGCATAATATTTAAATAATAAAATCATCTCTGTTTGATCAAAATCGGTTCAGAGACGGCTGAAATATCCATAAATATAACAATTTGTAATAAACCTGGGGCCCCAGGTTTATTAGAGAATTTTGAACCAGCCGTTAAAAATAAAAAATAAATGCTTCCTCTTTTCAAAAAGTTACAAAATAGGTATTTAAATAGTTGTTGGTTATTTCTCTATCTAATCACTATTTCAACACAGCATCACATGCACAATATTTTATTCAAAATGGTTGAAACCGATGAGTGTTTAGAGAGCGCCCTCTTACGTTTTAACTGCTCTTTTTGAATGATAACATGATCTTTACTACGTCATTTGTAATGTTGTGTTACTTTCTAGTTATAACTATTAGTTTGTAATGTAATGATGCAGGTTTTGGTTACTAAAATTCAGTTTCACCAAAACTGTACTCTCCTTACCAGAACTCAACCATCCCTTTAACTTGTTCCCTACTAGAGTATGCATACCTCATAGTGATAACACAGGCTTTCCATATATAAGTAGGCAATGTGTTAATAGACGTGACTAAATGATCCATAAAATTGTCTAATTTGTTAATTATGTAAGCCGTTCAGGAACTAACTAAGATGTAATCTTGATCCGGAATCCTCACACTTTCAGCTTTAGTGGGTGTCCGGATCAGTTAAGTCGTTTACTTCTAGATGTTGACATTCCCATATAACAAGTTTTACATCGCTCACTAGATGGCTGTAAGTTACATTATATATCATTTACCCTTTCATCTTGATTTAGAACTTTGTGTAAAAATAGCGTTTACTAATTACGTTCATTTAGTCCAGCGGAATCTCGGCAAATGTGTGATTTATGTTTAGGCGTCAACAGTTCTGTCCAGATAAGTGGGAAGACGTGATCTAGTAGTTTACCCGAATCGACTAAACTAACTTGCAAGTTGCAAGTTACAACTCTAGCGGTTCTTTCATGCCTTAACTCGTTTCCTCTTGTAAATAAAAGTACGAAAACTAGCTTGGGTTTTCCAAAATGTTCACCAAGTTATTGAAATATTAATTTTATGATTCGATTTGAAACGATCCTGAGGATTATTTCAACTGTGGACAAAACCTATGGTATTGCAGTGAGTCCGTAAACGCAACGCAAGACGCAAGACGCAAATGCAAGACGAGTACCCAATCCACAATGTGAGCAAGAAAGCTGTTCCTAACCTTGACTTACGCCCTATCCTGTGATTTCAAGTTCTCCATGTAGGTCCTATATATATGATGTCACATTTGGCATTTCAAAGGGTAAATAAAGTTCTTGGCAATCATCCACTCCCTGGGGAGCACTCCGTCCAAGCGGCTCATTGGCATTACGAAGATCATTCACATACAGGCTTTATACCATGTCAGTGGTCAGTGGCGTAGCTACGTGGGGAAGGGGGGGGGGGGGTTGGACAGGGGGCACATGCTCCCAATAACTTAACAATACATAATACAACATAAGGATAATCATTCCGAAAACAAAGAAATACATAGTGTGCCCCCTTCAATTAATGTACCCCAATCAATCGGACTCACTTCGCCAATTGGCTATTATAAAACCACTTATTAGGGAAATCTTAACCTCTCACCACCATCTCCTCCCCCTTAGTCTATAAGGTAACAATTAACCCTAGATATGCCGGTGATCTGATATCGGTGGCCCATCAACAGCGATTTCATCACGGTTACCAAGACCGGAAATTTTCGGCAACGTGGGGTGTGCACTTCCGGGAGAGAGAGGGTAAGAGAAAGAGAGTTGGATATTTAAGTTCATATTCCTGACCTTTAAATGGTCGCCAAGCACTGCAAGTGGTTATGTCATAAATTGTTTAATTCTTATATGTTTTATATGTTACACTTTACGAAAATGTATAATGTTTTCCGCTAGAGAATTTTAAAAGAGTGAAACTATATATAGATGAAAACTATCATATTACCTATACTTATCTTAAATTAAGTGGAAACAATTTTTGATTATTGAATGTTTTTAGAAACAAATTATTTTTTATAATTTCTTAATTTTATCATGAAAGTTTCACTGTTGGTTCCTTACCTAATTCATTGTATTAATCTGTTCAAAAAAAGCTCTTTTCTAGATTGGACTTTCCCTTTAATGCATACCCGTAGGAGATTCGAAGATGTACAGTTTGTTAGATGCCTGTTTCGAGGGTTCGAACGGCGCAATGAAGATTAAATTAATTGTGATTTGTGACAGTTTTTGCGGCCAAGTTTCCTCGATGAAATTAATTTCTTCAATATGTTCTAGGGCAGCCGCGTGTGAGTGATTCTAGATCCAATAATTTTATAGTTCAATCTTCAAAGGGAATAGTAACATTTTCGATTTCCACAAAATTTGCTTAGAAATCATGTGGGACTCTCAAACCTTGCTGTATTTGTATTACCAATAGAAGCATGGAACATGTTTTGGCTTTCCGAATTTCTTTATTTGTTTTCTTCTTCGCCCCCCTCTCCTCCTCGATCTCATCCTGCCCCATAATCTTCACCATCTTGTATCGTTGTATCCCAATTGTCATTTCGTGAAAGGTGGGAATGCAAAACACACGTCAAAATAATAAGTGAATAAGTATATTTAATTATCAAGAACAATCCCAAAAATATTGGATCTCCGTAAGCATGATTATATGTTACATTTGATATTCAGTAGAGTATGGATTATATAACTTTACACAAATGTTTAAAGTAGAATTTCATTGAAAATCACAAAATATGAGAATAATGCATCACTAGAGAGCTAGGGGCTAGCAGATTAAGATAAATGCTTTTGAAACACTTACTTGTAATATTTGTGTTATGGATTATGTATGAAATATGGAAATATGAGCTGAAACTAAATTCAAAATCTTACTTTAATTATAAACTGCAGTGAGTTCAAATGTTTAAATTCGTACAAAAGTACACATGCATGGCAAGTTACCCATACTTTCAAAGGGCTACAGTACCTTGGTCAGTCAGTTGGTGGATTATGGCAAATTGGCAATGTAGTAACGTCTTCAGCAAGGATTTCCTTTGACAGTAAGACTAAATGGAAAAGACGGGCGGAAACGAAATGGGAAATAGTCTACGAGGGAGTATGAGTGGGACAGGGTAGGATAGGAAGGGGAGAGGGGCGGGGTCGGAGGGGTACGTATGGAACGAACGAAGAGCTGTTTCAAGACAATTGCGGTTACTATAGACACTGAACAACGCACTGTGTTTTGCACATTATTATGCAAAGAATCAGGACATAATTTGAAAAAAAGGAAAGCTTTGTTTCTCTAGTTTGACACCAAATCGTGATAAAATTAAAGTGTGCTTGTAGGAATACTGTGTGTGTAAACTTTATCAGTACCTGTTTATGCGCAATTTGTACAGGCTTTAATCATGTTAATAAAGGGAATTAATCATTATTTTTTCTTCTCGTCTATTGACTGACTTTCGTTTGCACGATATAGATATCCCATCAGCATGTGCACAGCAAGATGTGTATTATGATCACGCGCGTTATGATTCGCGATTTTCCCGCCAGAAGCCGGCCACCTGGAAAGTCGCTCAGTGCTCGCGTCTCGACTGTGATCGATGGACTTGAACATTGCAACGATCATCTAGAGATGATTATGACCAACTGGATGTATTGTGCTCAGCGTCAGAACATCGTTAACGTAATGAAATAGTGTACGATACTTCCAAGTGACTTTGACATTCTGACTATGTCACTATGTGGCAAAGGCGAGACGGCTTATAGTGCATGAGTTCGGAGTCAAAACGGCGTTAAAGGGATGCCTGTAAAGTGTCTTACTCCACGAAAATTACTTGGAGCTTCCTTGTTTCTCTTCTACCGTGTTGTTTAGCTTATGGTAAGAGAATAATAAGATAGGGTTAGATTTTTTCAAATGCCCCTTTAGTATGACGATATCTATCATTCAGCTCAAGAGCGTTAATGAACGGTCATAAACCTCATAAACGTCATACAGTAATTCGTTGTAAAAGCTGACGCATATTTTCGCTTTTTTAAACTAGGAAAGCAGTGTTCTTTTACAATGAAACTTTCACACATCATTCGAACATATCTTACAATGATTTTGGTACAGGATTGAAGTCTCAAATGCCATTTTGGGCAATATCTGACACTTTACAGGTGCACCTTTAATGTAATTATGTAAACCGTAATTACTAAAATTTTCTTAGCGTCAGAACCTCGTTAATGTAATGGAAGTTGTACGACGCATCCATGATGATGTGACAGTGACATTCTTATTACCTGGCAAAGGCGAAACGTGATAGTGAGTTGAGAGTCAAAACATCGTCAATGTATTTTATAAACCGTGCGACGGACATTTTGTTTAGCGTCAGAACCTCGTTGTTGTAATTGAAGTTGTATACAACGCAAGTTCACGAAACCAACTGACTGTGACATTCTTATTACCTGGCAAAGGCGAAACGTGATCGTGAGTTGAGAGTCGAAACATCGTTGATGTATAAACAGCAGTGCGATATGTATTTCGTTAAGCGTCAAAACATTGTTGATGTAATAGAAGTTGTACGACGCATCCAGGTGTCTGTGGCCATGGCCGTGATGTCATTATGAATATCTGGCAAGGCGAGACGGGGAAATTAATGAGTTGAGAGTCATAACATCGTTAAAGTAATATTAACCGTCCAACGCGTATTTTGTATAGCTACAGAACAACGTTGATGTAATGGAAGTTAGACGATCGCAATTTAGGTGATTGTGACATTTTTAAGTTACAATAATTATGGCAAAGGCGAGAGGGGTTCGTGAGTTCATGAGAGTCAAATCTTATATGCTTAGCTTCAGAAAATCGTTAAAGGGGTAGTTCAGTTTTGGTAGAGAGGGCGCTGCACAACACAATTTTTTGTGAGGTAATGAAAAACTGAGTGTCGAAATTGAAAGAACATGCTATTTCAATGGCAGAATAAACTTTATTTGGTCAAAATCGGTTCAGAAATGGCTGAAATATCAATAAATATATCCGATCGTAATAAATTTGGGCCCCAAATTTATTCGATGATTTAAAAAAGAAAACACAAAATACTTACACTTTTTCAAAAATTTTCAAAAGCGGTTTTTAAATAGTTGTTGATGATCTCTCTATTCAATCATTATTTCAACAAAACATCACATGCATAATTTTGTATAAAAAATGGTTGAAACCAATGCCTTTTTAGAGAGCGCCCTCTTGTGTTTTAATGGCTCTTTTTGAATTATAACAGGCTTTTTACTTAGTCGTTTGTAATTTTGTATACCTTTCGAGCATGGTGGAGTTATAACTATTAGTTTGTAATGTTACTGTGCAGGTATTGGTTACTAAAGTTCAGCCTTACCAAAACTGTACTACCCCTTTAACGTAATAACATATTGTGCGACATTTACAGGTGACTGTGGCATTATGAATACCTGGCAAGCCGAGGCGGTTATCGAAGTTGAGAGCCAAAACCTCCTTAATGTATATAACAATACGTGCGTCGTATGCGAATAAAGACGTTCTTCTACTCATCAGATAATGTAGATTGCACATTGATCGGTTATGGAATACATCCAATAAGGGGACCTTGGGATTCAAATTACATACAAACAACATTCACACCAGGTTAAACTTGACTATTGACGTTCGCGAGTTAGGACCTTCTGGCACCGAGTTCAAATATGATGCGATGAGGAGGTATAGATATATGGGAGAGGATATCGGGTTTTGAATTAAACATAAACAACTTTCACAGTCTGAGTTCAATGGTGGTCGTTCGGGAGTTAATACCCTCTACTTCTCAAAAGTTGACGTATGCATATATAGAATATATGTGAGGTGCAATATCAGGGGAAGTGCGCACAAAGGACACCCACAAACCAGAATTCAATGGTCGTCCGTCACAAGGGAAGACCTTTTATAGCAATCAGAACACTGTGCGAGCAATGATAATAATTACATAAATATAATTATGTTGATAGATGCAATATGGAAAGATGACATGCCGGAGGTGTTTTTATTACACACAAACAAATTCAGTCACGTGGTTCAACGGTGGTCGTTCGCAAGAAATTAATTAAAGGCAGTTTGGATTCGTCAATCAGACGCGCGGTGTCATCTTGCGAACGGCTTGCGCACGGTGCGTGATGCGCACTGAATCAGTGTTGTTGCGCAGTGCGCGCAAACTAGCTTCGGAATAGTTCAAAATGGCGACCCGCTGTGCTCTTCCCCATGCTTGACGATCTTTAATACGCCCTCTGGTAATTAGAACACCTGATATGCAATGTTAGGAATGACATTATACCGTTACAGATAATTAGATGTATTTTAGGGGTGTATGCCTCGGTTTTGAATAACACGCAAACAAAAGTCTCGAGCCAAGTTCATCATCAGCGATTGTTCATCAACACCAATTAAATAATTGTTTTGACTTCGTGAAGGGATAGATAGGTAGATATCAACACATCGCATGTTATGCAGTCGCTTGGTTCTGTCAGTGATGGTCGTTCGGAAGTGAAGTTAGGACCTTCTTGCAATTAGAACACTTGATATGCACTTGTGGGCAACATGTAATAGATGCATTTAATTAGGGGTGCCTCGGTTTTGAATAACACACAAACAAAAGTCACAAGCCAAGTTCATCAGTGGTCGTTCATAGTGCATGAAGGAATGGATTGGTGGGTAGTAAAAATGGAATAAAGTGCAACACTGTCTTCTTGACCACCTCGTGTCTTTACGAAATGTTCCTGTTGAAAATACATGACCATTATAGATTATGACATATATGATAAACAATACGCATTTAATGATGCATTATTTTGTGTAAACTTTTTATTTGAGCTATAATGTTCTTTAACTTGTTTGTGTTCACTTCTAACATGTCTAAAGGTTATGAATATGTATGTAAAAGGCATATACTAGACCAATCCCGTTTCAAGTCCGTATACTGTACACATATATATTCGATATGATTATTGTTTCAGTCCCATGGTACGTAATCCCTGTAGCTGTCACCCACGACCCTTGCCCGGCTGTTTATTTACATGATTTATAGAAATATTTATATCGCTTGTCATCTCATCCTAACAATCAGGATATATGAAATTGTTCTATGTTGTTACAGACAAGATGAATTCACGAACTGCCTGTTATAAAAGGTACGTGAAGTCGCCAAGTTAAAGGTGGGTTGGATTCGTAAATCGGCGAACCCCAATTGTCTTTGATCTGTTTCATTTACTTTGTTTATTACCATGATTACGAGACAGTGATGAGAGTCATCGATGTTATCTCCACATTTCTATGTCGTCACAGTAAGCCGTTCTAATTCCCGCCCTTCTCCAAGGAAATTGGGGAAGTGGCACTGCTTTGATGGTTCGGATGACGTTGGCATTGAGCCGTGTGACATTTAAAGACTGGAAAGGACCTTTAAAGGTGGTTTGGATTCGCAAACCAGAGTAACTGATGCGAACGCCTTGCGCACGGTGCGAAATACACAGTGGCACTATGTTATAAAGTGCACACAAACTAGCCTTATTCAAAATGGCGATCCGCGGCGTATCAGCATCCCCCACGACAATCTTTAACATTTTTCAAAATGTCATCGTCTGATGAGAAATGATGGAAGAAATCACAGCGATGACCGTCATATCGTGTGGTAGGTGTGTCATAGTTTGTTCAACAGGAAGGGGAAATGATATTGAATTGGACATCGAAATGCCAATGAACCTAGACATGTATTAGAAAGGCAGGACATTATCGAAGGAAGTTCAACAAGTTAATCTGATAACGATAAGTGTCCGATTTTGAGATGGATATGACAATTGTTTCTCATCTTGACATGAGATCGTCATCAAAACCACATACCACATAATTATCTTATGGTCCTAGTTGACCATACATTGCGAGACAAACGAATATCACTAGCGATATTATTTCCGATACTATATCCGCAATGGATAATATATTTACAATTATCTTCTTCTTTAAAAAAAAAAGAAGCAAAACAAGAAAGCAAACATTAAAACTTAAGATGTTACCTTCCCATAGCTTTATTATCAGATTTGGATATAGACAGCAAACCTTTTCCCATTTCGACAAGAAAACGTCATCAAAACCACAGATATTTAAGATCAAACTAAGAAAGTCAAGTTAAGATATAGCCTAAGTAACATTTTACCTTCTGTTTACGATAATGTTAATACAATTTGAATATAATAAGGCAGATAAACTGTTCCCATTTCGCCGAGAAAACGTCATCAAAACCACACTTTCTTTTAAATGAAAGCCAGAAAGTAAAAATTAAGATTCAAAGTGTAAGTTTCTGATATCAATGTTTGAACAATAATAAGGTTGTACTTTAACTGTTAAGCATTTAAATGTCAATCATACTCGTGCATTGAAAATGGAAAAGGAAAAAGGAATTTCCATTTCGACAAAAAGCGGCGATCAAAAGTCATTCAAAACCATCATTCAATAAATCTCCCGAATGTTCGATTAGTTTTCAATGCAATAAAGTCATCATATATAATTTTGATTAGAATGTCTGATATCGAGTTAATTTAGGATGTAATTATACATCAAAATGACGTCGAGCAAGAGTAAGAAGGGCGTAAAATCGATTTTTGGCTAAAATGAGTTATCCGTACCATATTGTACATGTTGTAGGTCGGAGCTTCCTCTATGTGGCAATGCAAAGATTTTTTAATAATAATTAGTATAATTTGGGAAATATTCATTAGAAAAGAGTTGCATTGGCTTCTACATGACTTTCGAACTTTAAACATTATTATCTCCAAAGAAAATAATGAATTGGTGACCTTCTCTTTCCCAACCGACGATGTGTAAATCCTGCAAAATATGAGTATGATTGTGAATAGTGATTACAGTCCTGTTATCGTGTTGTCTGTATGAATCAAATCTAAATGTTACTGTCTGAGACGGTATCATTTTGTCAGTATATCGGAGGTGACGTAAGACGCTGACATACAAATGTCAATCATTTCATACCTTTATCTTTGTTATTTCTTTTTCTTAAAAAACATAAATTAAGTCATAATTCCGTGTGAACTTTCTGAATTCAAATGGTGTAATAATGACGTCATTATGTATCATATTATGTGGAGTATAAAGCCAAC
Source organism: Echinarachnius parma (assembly GCA_037951105.1). Classification (NCBI taxonomy): domain Eukaryota; kingdom Metazoa; phylum Echinodermata; class Echinoidea; order Clypeasteroida; family Echinarachniidae; genus Echinarachnius; species Echinarachnius parma. The sequence goes on along the minus strand of JBAMJV010008901.1, from coordinate 102,760 downwards.
ACATTGTTAAACTAGTTAGGTTCGATTGGGCCATATATCTGACAGCCACAGTCTACAAACGTACCAAAACACACTTGTGTACCTTTTCAATATGTTGAAACTTTGCAGCCGAACTGATGTTTATTTATATAATATGACCTCCTTTTCGTTACTAATTTGAATTATGTTAACTGTTTTTTATATTTGTCTGAACAATAATTTTGTTTAAAACTTTTGTGCAATAGTCTCCGCGTGCGAAGTATTTGTTTGTCAATTTATTTCATTTTGAATCAGGAAAATTGCATTTATATTACAACATTAAAGCCGCCGTTACGAAGTTTGGACTATGGCACCATAGGGGTTACACGAATGGACACCTTTAAAAATAACAGTGACTATGAAAATCTTATAACATACATGAACTAAAAGGAGATAGTGAAATTGGCAATAGCATGCAATAAATATTAAATATTCGCATCGTTACTTTCAAATTATACAGAGAAATTGGGCTAAATTTGTTATCCCCCGCTAGATTAGATCAGGAATGAGCTGAATACCGTGGATAACACTGGAAATGTGTTTCGGAAGTCGAGACCCCTGCGGAAGGAAGGGGTAAAGGATGCACCCCTTGGCTCGAAGATCTACCCCCTCTCCACGCTCTTAATCGCTCTTCCGTCAGCTTAGTAGTCTGCTTTCATCACGTTGTTACAGTGAGTGGTAGTGTAGGCAGGGGTAACCCAAGACCTAGGGCTGGGGGAGGGGTCAAAGAGGGGTTCAGTGTCCCTTGAGGGTGCACATGGGGTGACAAGTTTTCCCATAAGGGAGGGCTAAGGGGAAAACAGAGGGTAAGGAGTTTTCCCTTATCATATAAGTGTCAATCCGATGAGAACATGAGTCAACATTTAGCATGGTGCTATCTATATGTTATATCTGTTTACGGTCAAACCTGTGTATAGTGACCACCAACGGGAAACAATCAAGATTGCCACAGTAGACAGATGACCTCTATACTTATAGACAGGTTTCGTGATGTTGTTTTTCTCTGCAAGGGATCACTGTTGATGGCCACTATAGACAGGTTTGCTGCTATAGACAGGTGGCCTCTAAGACAGGTTTGACTGCATTTTGTGGGATTAGATTGGGGGGGGCATTAATATTCCTTTACCCCCTCAGCTATGCGACTGACTGGGAGCTAACGGGCCTTATCATCACCTCGTCATTAATCGAGCGCGGGTAGAAATGTTGTATGGAATCACTCTGATAGATTGGCCCGGTATGTGTTTTTTGGTACCTTACACAAGTAATGTAATTCTAAACATGGAAGAATTGTGTTATCATAAATTAATGGCAATACCTTTAAATTATTGTATTAAATATATATGTATTACTTAAAGTAAATGATGATGTATTTTGAATCACTTTGCTTGCAGCTTGTGCGCATTAGTCTCGCAGACTCTTTATTTTCCCATGGGATTACTGTCTTGATTCACTAGAAAGTAACTATTTAGAAGCAAAATGAAAATGTATAAATGGGAGCATTCTTTTGTATTGTCCCTGTTTGACATATCTACGGTTCTATGACACTGGGTTGCAAAATCAACCATATTTGTCTTAAGTTCATTTATTAACAGTCTAATCGCTTGAAATCATTATAAACATTAAAGGGACAGATCCACTTTTACAAAACGTCTGAACAGCTTTCAGTTGACGGATGGGGATCAATGTAACACGCAAAAAAAAAATCAGAGCGAACAGCCCTCTAATTTGGTTTCTACGAATGAAAAACGAATGCGTCCCTCCATTTAAACTATATATCGGTCAATAAAGGAGTTCAACTGATTTAGCATAATATTACAACAATATAGTACTAATTCTCGTAAAGGTATTGTGAAGCCGACATTTGTTAACGTATGTCACGGAAAAAGATCTCAAAAAGAAAGAATATATAATTACATGTAGTCAGTTTAAGCGAAGTTTGGGTATTTTGCTTGGTAAACGCTCACACATTAGTACTTATGCGCGGCTCACGTAGCTAGCGTGGGTCACGTAGGGGTCATGCATACCGATCTGGCACTCCGTGAAATCTATGTACGAACTTACTCACCGGCCAAAAATACGTATGTACCTAATTAACCGACGTCCCTCAGTTTATTCAGTTTTAGGTCTATAACTCCACGAAAAAGAGATTTCAAGCCCTAATTTTTTCAGGCATGCTATTAAATGACATTTCCTTTCATATAAGACAATAACCTCGCAACTTTTGAATTTTGGCTTGCAAAAGTGGATCTCTCCCTTTAAAATATAGACATGGAGCCAGCCTTTCAAATTTATCGCAATTGAATGAAACATTTGAAATCAAATTCAAATTGTTTCCTGGCAGTTTGAGTTAAATTCCAGAAGTGTCTATTAATTGCTGGCAATTCAACCTACATTTTTATGTTATATGTCTTTAATTTAGTTGCTGGCAATTCTAACTTACATTTTAGAATTATTATATCTCGATTTTCTGGCATTTTAACTTATTCCCTATAAAATTACTGCCACATGTCCGACGTATCAAGGATATTTTAGTTTGCGTGGGTAAGGGGGAGAAGGGGTGGGGGAGGGGGGGGGGGGGGGTGATGGGCTGGGTAAGGGCAAGGACCCCCTCCCCGTCGTAATTCCTCGCCCCGTATTAATTGCCTATTAAGGGTAAACAAATTCATAAGAGCGAAGAAACACACAATAAGACAATCATAATTTGGGCGGGGCAGCCCCTCTTTCCATGGGTAACACTGCATTCGACCCCCCCCCCCCCCCCCCACACCCCCACCCCTCGTTTGGTCTGGTTTTACCCTTCACGCCACTGATATCATCATCATCATCTTGAAAGTTCGTTATACTGTACAGTTAAAACATTCTACACGTGTATATATCGGTTGTGGTGTGGTTGCTTAGCAACCGTGGCAACACTTTCCCAAATATCCTGAGCGTGCTAAAGGCGGGGCAGTATATAGTTTTTGCACTCTACGATGCTCATCGATACTTCATTCGTATATAGTTTTACAGTGCTAATATGGGAAATATTTTTTTTAACTATCATGAATATTACAATACACCTAGATAAATTGCTGCAATATCATAGACCAGAATCATACAAAATTAATCTTAAAGGGATCTAGTAACTTTGTTGACATGTGCGAAATGTTAAATGGATGTTATATGGTCGAGTAATGAGTAATTCAAAGTGATATTCACTAACTTATTGCACTGACTTTGTACACGGTTACAACTATCCATTGAATAGTTTAATATCTGAACATTTCAATCTTAAATATCTTTTTAACGAAAGGGTAATTCGAAAAACCCAAACCTGTCCCATGCTTCTGTTGTTAATACAAATACAACAAAGTGTAAAAGAACCCAGTGGTGTAGCGTGGTCGGACTGAAGGGGGGGAGGGGAAACCTTCTTTTTTTTTTCTTCAAATTATTGAATGCCCCCCTCCACCCCCCCCCCCCCCCCCCCCCCCCCCCACCGTCGCTACGCACCTGGGAGAATAGAGCTCCAAGTAAGTTTTTAGGATTTGGATAATGTAACTAGATACCTTTAACCCGTTAGATATTTTGATTTATGATTTCTCCTTAGACCATAATCGAGACAATTCCTCAATGTGTTAATGTTGTTTGTCTCCTAAACATAATATTTCAAGGTTAACGATTTCATACGTTATGATCATGTTAAATCCAGCAAGACCACTTTCTAACGAGGAGACAATTTTCTACGAATATGAGCAGACTTCAACGTATAATCGAAACTTCCCCAATCCCAAGTTTCCAATAAAAACTTCTTGAAATCAAATCTCTGGATATTATGTTGTTATTAATATTATACTAGCGTAACAAAAACAAAATATCTAGTTCACATATGGAATTTATCTGCCATACTTGCAACCAAAACTTGTGAGATTTAAATTTGTGGATTTATTGTCAATATTGGCGCCAAAAATGGGTCCTAAATGTCCATGACTCACGCCACTGACAGGAAGATACTCGTTCTATCATGTCTGTATAAATATGAACATTTCCCGTTCGAGGTTTTGCGGTGCCTAGGAGAGATTTATTCCAATATATATTAACCTTGAAACGGTGCAGTAGTCCTACACCTGTTGAAGTTAGAAAGTTGAGTTGCAAAACGAAATAAAACAAAAAGTTGTAAAATTGTGAAACTAAAGTGCCGCAATTGAAGATGGAAAATAACACCTTTCATATAACATTTCGCTCATCGCAGAAACATAATTATCAAGATGTATATTTTCCCGTATCACTTTTTTAATTATATGATTCATATTTTAGCAGCTTCGATCAACAAATATGTGAAATTAAAAATAAATGGAGATATGGCGCTAGGAAACTAGGAAACTCCTCATTTTCATCATGTTTTGATGTAATAATCGCAACTGCGTATTTGGGCTGAAAATGCTCGTCTCCGTTTATCTTTAACTCGGGACACACCGCTTTCAATAGTTGTCTCGGTAACCAACAACTTGTGTTATCTATAGCTCTTATACTTGCGACAATTGTACTGTTCAAATTTCTACTTCACCTTTTCTGCATACATTCTTGATCAATATAACCCTTTAGTTTTCACAAAAGCTAAAGATTATTCGTAATATATCCCTGTTACTTAACAATTATTTAAACATCATTGTCACGTCTAGTTTTGTATTTTTGTTTTTACTAAATAAAATTATGGCATTCCGAACACATTATTATAATGTACTTGATGCTATTATGTTTAATAATATTATTCAATCACGATGAATAACCCTTGAGTTCTCATACTTCTACAGATTAATCGCAATATTGTATTTGTTAAAGATAAATGTCAACGTAATAACATCCCTCCAAGGCCCTCCGTAGTCCATACCACCCCCCCCCCCCCCCTTCCCCCACTCCGATTGGAATAGTTATGAATATGAAATTATTATATGTGTCACTTTCCGGGTCCGTTCGGTGTCAGGAAAGATCTCCAACTGGATCAATATTGTCTTTGATAACTACAGTATGATTATTTTGTTTGGATATTACTATAAATTACATTTCTCCCCGAGTGAAATTTGAGACAAATTGTACCTTGATTGCCTCCCTAGTATATTGTAAACATTTGAAAATTTTACTTGGAACTCAAGCGGTTATTACGTACCTCATTGTATTCATATTACCAATAGAAGCATGGAACAGGTTTTTATTTTTTTCGAATTTACATTTTGTTAAAAAGATGTTTACCGTCGAGGTCTTCAGATGTTTAATCATCCACTTGAACATGTTGAAAGTTAAAATATGTGTACAAAGTCAGTGCAATGAGTCTGTGAATATCATGTTGCATATTTGCTCATTACTCGGCCATATGACATCCATTTAACGTGAATATTTCACACATTATACTTAGTGGACAAATCAGATCACAAAAATATATTTAAAATGTTTTTTATCGCCTTTTGCACAATGTCAACAAAGTGACTAGATATCTTTGAACTCAAAGATGAATAATAACAAAACTGTGAGTGTAAGTTTAAAATATATTATATTCCTAATAATACTGATTTATTCTTGCGGTGGTGAAAGAGTTTGGTGCAGAAAGAGTTATAATTGCACATTATTTTATCGGAGTTCGGACCATCGGTTCGGACCCATCTCATAATTCATAAAGCTCTGCCAGGTCTGCAGAAGCAATTTCCCTGGATTATCTCTTGGTTTCATATCTACATTTCCCCGGGGCTAAACAACTGACCAGGATTGGGAACAAGGATTACATGGATTTGCGCAAAACATGTGTGGTCAATTTTGTTTTTAGGTGTGAATCTAAAAGAAACATTCCTCAATTACCTTTAAAGGGGTAGTACAGTTTTGGTAAGGCTAAACTTTAGTAACCAAACCTGGACAGTAACATTATAAACTAATAGTTATAACTCCACCATGCTCGAAAGGTATACAAAATTACAAACGACTAAGTAAAAAGCCCGTTATCATTTTTAAAAAGCCATTAAAACACAAGAGGGCGCTTTGTAAAAAGGCATTAGTTTCAACCATTTTTCATACCAAATTATGCATGTGATGTTTTATTGAAATAATGATTAAATAGAGAGATCATCAACAACTATTTAAAAAACGCTTTTGAAAATTTTTGAAAAAGTGCAAGCATTTTTAAAATTTTTTGAAAAAAATCATCTAATTATTTGGGCCCCAAATAATTATAAGATCAGATATATTTATTGATATTTCAGCCGTTTCTGGGTCGATTTTGACCAAATAAAGTTTATTCTGCCATTAAAATTGCATGTTCTCTCAAATTCGACACTCAGTTTTTCATTACCTCACAAAAAAAATGTGATGTGCAGCGCCCTCTCTACCAAAACTAAACTACCCCTTTAACTGTATAATATTATCATCTTTCGAACAGTCACAGCTTTACAGGGCTTTACGGGGTTATTTCATTTGGCCATAAACATGCCATTGAAATTGACCATGGCTTAGAGTAAGACTTAGAAATCTGCAAATGTGGGGTCAAGCTGCGCTGAGGTGTGAAACTTAAAGAACTATTCTGGGACTACCTCTGCATCATTTCTCAAACAGTCATGGGTTTACCGGTACATATGGTATGAATATATTATATATATTGCTGTAAGTTTATGTTATATGGCCACACTGACCATTATTTAGAACGATGATTAGTATAGACTGCACATGTGGGATCAACCGGCTATTAGGTGTAAAGCCAACATAAATACATTTCTGGACTACCTCTACATTCCACCATTCTTTCGAACCCCTTTCGAACATTCATATACAGTACGTGGTTCTTATATTTAGCCATGACTAAGCCCATGAAACTGACCATGAATCGAGATAAGGATTAGTACGTCGCAACTATGGGGTCAAGCTGCGATAAGTTGTTTATTTTTTAACTAAAATAGTTCGGGACTATATACCTCTTCAACATTCTTGAACAGTCATAGTTTAACCGAAACATGTATATATCAGGGGCCGCGGAAAGGTTTTGAAAGTGGGGGGGGGGGGGGGGGGGGGGGGGGGGCTGACCACATTTAAATTGTTATATATATTATTATTTTATGCTTATGTATTTCTTTGTTTTAAGCCCAAAAAGTGTGGGGGGGGGGGGGGGGTGGGGGGGGGGGGGGGGGGCTGCAGCCCCCCCCCCCCCCCAGCCCCCGTGGTTCCGCGGCCCCCTGTATATAGTATCAAAACAGTCTACGTTATCATGACGGGATTAGGATCGCAAATGTGTCAAGCTGCTTTCAGATGTGAAATCAATATTCCAGGAATATTATGTCTACAGTAGAAGCTTTTCTCGAACAGGAATCTTTTCGTATAAGATGTATAAATTTGACAATAACTGCGCCATTGAAAATGACCATGATTTCTAAAACATGGATATATTTGCACATTAACGTTGGATCAAACGTGTAGATGTGAACTCCAAAAAACGTCTCCGAGATTTATAACGTCTTTAGTGGAGAGGTATGTATCATCCTGATCATAGGCGTACCCAGGGGGGGGGGGGGGTTTGGGGGGTTCAAAACCCCCCCCCCCCCTTCGACAAAAAATGGCTGTTTTGGGGGGGTTTGAACCCCCCCTTTTAAAATTTTAGCCGGTCTCGAGACTACTTTTAAGCGGTCTCGACCGTCTAAAACCTGGTCTCGACCGACTAATTCTTGGTCTCGACCGTCTAAAACCTGGTCTAGCCCGAGTAATTCCTGGTCTTGACCCCAAAATTTTGCGAAGATCTCTGTTCTCGCTCTCTAAAATTGAAAGTACTTGGTCTCTACATTTTACGGACCCCCCCCCCCCCCCCGCATTTTACGGACCCCCCCCCCCCCCCCCCCCACACTGAGAGGGGTTTTCAACTTTGCAGGTACTTGGTCTCGGTCTCGAAAATTGTGAAAGTACTTGGTCTCGGCTTCGAACAAATTTTATGGACACCCCCCCCCCCCCCCCCTGAGAGGGGTTTTCAACTTTGAAGGTACTTGGTCTCGGTCTCGAACATTTTTTAAGGTACTTGGTCTCGGCTTGGAATTTTTTACAAAATAACCCCCCCCCCCCCCCCCCCCCCTTTAAAAAATCCTGGGTACGCCACTGATCCTGATCAAAGAAAGAATAAAGGCCGGTGAAGTATTATTCTTCAGAAACAACGGTTATCTAATCATGAACGCATCCCTATGCCACTATTATTGTTCCAAATCCAGCAGCCGCAATGAATATTGAATGTCATAATGATTTCCTGTATTAAGTAATTTGATATGGAAGATAGGAAGTCATTTAATACACCACCATCCTGAAATCAAATAAGAAAAAAATAGATGTTTACTTCCTATACAGGAAGGTAGCAGCGGGCATTAGAAAGAATATCGACGGAAGTAAATATTCATGTTAAAAGGATCTAATAACTTTGTCCAAATAGCCCTAACTCACTTGCAATAATCAACCATAGTACTTATTTAATATGCATTATAATATTCATTCCACATGAATATAGTGTGGATACTGTGTGCATCAAGCCCTTGACACATACGCCCGACGGAGAGCAAAATGTTCAATCCGTTCACGAGTATGCGTTCCTTGTTCGGCGAATGCGTTCCGAGTGTCAGGCGATGTCCTTTGTTTTATCCGGCGGAAAGTTGTGTGCATGCAGAAATGAAGCAACTTCCACCACCGGATAATTTGATTCCGCAAACTTTCTGTCTGTCGGGCATCCGTTTACGCTATCCGGTGATATGTGTCAACATTCTTATGAACAATTCAATATATACTCCGCAAAAAAAGAAACTGGACACTTGTAAAAGTTGAAATATTTCATATTAATGTACGATAAAGTGTAGATTATCATATATCAAATTAAAGGGAATTTAGTCCTCTGCATGCATGATATAAATTAAAGGTGTAATCGTTCATGCATGAAATGCCATGGTCAATTAACAATAGCAAGGTCTGTTTTCAAAAAATAGCAAAAACAATGGAGGACCACACCATTCGACTGAAATAATCAGGATGATAGTAAGCGTTTCACTTAAAACAAGATATGCGGGGCAAGTAAATTATGACATTTTAAAACTTTATTGTTAAGAACAATCTCTGAAAATACAAATTTGTCAATAAAACATGGCCAGGTTATGAGAGCATCATCATACTGGTCTGTATTAGAGGCATGAAGCTTATCTGTTTAAGTGTGTCCCCTGGAATTTTAACTATAGTTACCTAGAGAAATGTCATGTTAAAGACTGCCCAACTGTTTGACCAATGGTGACATCAGTTCTTGAAGATCTGTGGACTACGATAGAATTCTTGAGAAGAATTTCTACAATTTTTCATGCTGAAATAAGGGCACAAACTGTGGTTTCGACTAATAAACCTTTGCCATGGAATTCCCTATTTTGTTACTTTTGGATGAAAATAAAACCTATTAACGTTCACAATTTGTCTTCATTTATACTTTTTATTGAGATGAAGATAGAAAAGGTCACATTTGTATTGAGAAATTATGCCATATCATGAATATAGCGTTTTAGATTATGCTTATCAACATTTAAATGGTTGAGTGGATGTTCCATTTCGGCTATTTTTGAAAACAGACCTTGCTGTGGTCGATTGACCGTGACAAGTCATGCATGAATGATTTCATTTGGTTTTTATGCCAACATTGAAGAGGGTCGTTTAATCTTTAATTTGATATACAATATCATATATTTTATCGTAAATGAATATGAAATATTTGGTCTTATACAAGTGTCCATTTTCTTTTTTTGCGGAGTATATATAATATACATTATGTGTGTATCGTGACCAGAAACATTTTCAACATAACATACAAACAAAAATTGTAAATAATGTATATAATGTATGGTGTACACGTTTATACTTTATTCTAGTTGAGATCTACAGAAATATAGGTGGATCGTATACTGTATATTCGTAGATCGGAAGCGCGGTGCTATATTGCTAACCCCTTGCCCACGGTGCAAAGTACACACTGGCTCAGTGCTATGTAGTGCATTGCCCACAAACTAGCCTAGTTACGAATGTTCAAACCGCAGTGTAGCATTTCAAACATCGCGTTCTACATCCCACGATGTACCCACGCATTGTGGTGTCTAAATCGATTACTGCGCTCTAAATCCCGATCACGGGAAAACTGTTTGATGAGTCAATCACGCATGTTTGTACGCACTGTGAGCGATGTTTATTTATGCGACCAATACGCTCATCGACAAGACTAAGAGCGCAAGCGATTACTGTATATATATACAGGGTCCTAGATGCGTGTAAGCACAGTGTCGCCGAGAGGCGCTTGGCCACTGGTCTTTGGCTTTAGGGGTACAAACCATATAACAACAACAACAACAACAACACACACACAAGCTATATCAGTACGATAACAAGTTATGCATAATAACCACGTTGAACTGGTCCGGCTTAAATTTTGTCTAAAATCATGAAAATAGAAAGACACTTTAGCCTGGTAGGGTTATCATGGTTATTGACCGAAATTATGATCTGCAAATGCTATTAGAAAGAGTTCAGGCTCTTTATCGCAATCACGCAAGGTCTATTCGGAACCTGGAATATCGATTTCCAACCTGTTGTGCACGCCGTCAAGAAAGTATAAATATCAAAATAAATATAACAAGTACAAATCGGCAACGTACGTACGCATACGTACGTCGTACGTGCAATGATTAAAGGTTTCGCAAATCAGATGTGCGGTGCCATCTTGTGACATCTTGCGTACGGTGAATAATACATACAAACAATAATAATAATACAAACTAGCCAAGTTCAAAATGGCGATCCACTGTGTAGCATGACAATCTTTAAATTATATGGGTATCGACGGAAGTTAACCCAGTTTCTTATCAGCATGGTCCACATCTTTCCGTTATATACTCGATCATGATCATTAACATTTTATTACAGAAGTTATGTTCAACTTGTTTGCAATTATCCTATTCAAATCATCGTATTTGTATAATAAACATTTGGTATATAACTTGTTCCGCTTATGATTTATATTTAGCTCTTACTTTACCAATCTCTCTTTTTAACAATTTTACAAGCTTTGCATGCTTCTTTTAGGTTCCCCCATGTTTCACGTTTTACTGAATTATTGATTGATCATGTAATATGATATATTGTTTATTAGTCTGAAGTACATTTTATATTGTATTTTATTTTTGAATATATTGTTTGTTCAAAAAAAGAATAATTTGTGAAATATGGAAATTAAATTTAAATCAGAATTCAAAACTTCAATGTTTATGCTGTACATTGCCTTTCACATGCAGGGCATGTCACTTCCCTTTTACTGACATGGGACCCCCTCGAAAATTAACAATGGATGAAAGGCCCTCCCACGCATTTGATGAAATGCACAAAATAAAATAAGAACAAAACAAAACAAAAGAATAGTGAAGGCTGGATATCAAACATATCTAAGTTTCCAAGCACGTACACATAGACATTTAGGCAGGAAAATAAATATCCTATATGGGGAATTAGAAGCATTTTTCTAAAATCCCTTGATCGTGTTGGGTAACGTAAGGGATTACAATAAATTTCCTAAATACTGCCAAGGAAAAACCGTCATATTTATCAACTAATACCCAATTAATGTTTAAAGGGATAGTTGAGTTCTGGTAAAGAGAGTACAGTTTTGATCAAACTGAATTTTAGTAAGCAAAACCTGCACCATTACATTACAAACTAATAGTTATAACTCCACCATGCTAACAAGGAATAAAACATTACAATGACTAAGTAAAAAGCCTGTTATCATTCAAAAAGAGCAGTTAAAACTCAAGAGGGCGCTCTCTAAACACTCATCGGTTTTAACCATTTTAAATAAGATATTTCAGCCATTTCTGAATCGATTTTGATCAAATAAAGTTTATTCTGTCATTCAACTTGTATGCTCTTTCGAATTTGACACTCAGTTTTTCATTATCTCACAAAAAAATGATTTTGTGTAGCGCCCTCTCTACCAAAACTCAACTATCCCTTTAAAGGCAGTTTTGTTTATAGTACGTTTTTACGACCTTTTCTGGTGATGTATGTCGCTGTTATTTCATCAATAACATATTTTTGTTAGTAAACTTAGATAATTCAAGATATTATTAGATTTCTTACTCAATCCGAATGACACATATTATAATTTATAACAATATCAGAAACACTCCATAAATAATCTGCGCGCTCTTGCCAGAATGAGATATTATTGTTTGCCAGTTTTTCTATTAAATAAAATAGTCTATATAGAGTCTATCACAGGAAAAGCATATTTTGTAGACATTTATTTCCAATTTTCCAATTTTCTATAAATAAAATAATGTAGCATTTATTACGTGGTACGCATAATTTGCAGACATTTAAAATTAAATTTTGTGTGAAATTTGACTGAAAAAGACGTAAAACGTCCCCCATTTTACCTTCCTCGGCCTTGCTCTTTCCTTCCGTTTTTCAAAGATACTTATCTAATCTAATCGAATCTTCTATTTTGAGTGTCTTAATTCAGATCGTGTTGGTGTGCGTGAGCCTTAAATAGATCTTACTGTATATATGACCATGGTTGGTGAGGTAGCCCATAGCCCATATTTTCCGACAAACTATATATCAGTTCGCGTCGACTATCCAACACAAATATTTGTTAGTACTATCATTTTTTCCTCCTATTAATTTGTTATGAAATTATATTGGAACTACATTATGCATGTTATGATAAATGCAGAATGAAGCTGTCTTGAATTAGTACGTCTTGGTGTTTGAGCCAAAGCTGACTAGGCAACCCATCTATACTTTCACTAAATCTTTGTAGTTTGTGGGGTTTATCTATTAAAACAACAACTAAACTATTGAAAACCCCAGGACAATACGCTGATAAGTGACGGTGGGGTAGATCTGTTTCACATAACACGATATAGGGAAAATAAGTATGTACAGAGATACAGCTAAAATTACTCTTACATGTTTGGAATTAAAGTTAGTTCGAACACAGAGTATGCTCATCGCGTTTTTCCTTCAGCAAGAAAATGTATCCACATTTGCTGCTCTCCACCCAGGTGTATAAATGGGTACCCGGAAGGATGAAACGCAGTTCCTTAGCATTGTCTGCGCCCATAAGGTTGCCCGTGGATGGAATGCTCCCCAGGGAGTGGAAAACGTGCACTTTGTGTGCTGGATTGATTGCAGAGTGTATCCGATGACCGGGGTAATAGTATAATTGTAAAGCGCTTAGAGATGATTATCAATCGTGATAGGCGCTATACAGGGTGGCCCACAAATAACGGAACGGGGTACTTGCCATACTAAAGACTCATGATGCCCGCCATACTGCATCGAGTAACGATCAACCGTGCGCCATTGTGAGTGTGCGTTCAGCTGTGTATAGAGAAGAAAGGGTACTAACAATAGCGCACGCATTGAACGTTACTAGTTGCTATGACGGGCATCACGTGTCTTCATTATAGCAAGCACCCCGTTCCGTTATTTCTGGGCCACCCTGTATAAGTCGAGGATATTATTATTATTTGTAAATCAGATGCGCGGTGCCATCTTGCGAACGCTTTGCGCACGGTGCGTAATCATGGTAATGCACCCTGACACAATGTTATATATTATACAAAGCGCACGACTAGCCTAGCTCAAAATAGCGAACACGGCTGACTAGCATCCCCACGCTTGCCAACCTTTAAAGGGATCTAGTAATTTTGTTGACATGTGCAAAAAGTGATGAATGGTTGATGCAATGTATATTGTTGTTATCTCATATGTCCACAGGGTATTGTATGAACATTTCAAGTCAAATGGACATTGCATGGCCAAGTAATGAGCGAAAATGCGAAGTGATATTCACTAACTCACTGCACTCACTTTGCACACGGTTTCAAAACTCCGGGGGAGTTTTTCTTATCTGAATACTTCGATCGTACACATCTTTGTAACGAAAGGGAAATTTGAAAAACCGAAACCTGTCCCTTTAAGTCCCTTTAACGTGGATAGAATGTCAAATCCAGGAAATCAAACCATGTCTGAAGCGGAAAGCCACATGCAACATAGCCATGAAATTTTGCACCAAAAGGAGACCAAAAGAAGGAAAAAGGGAGACTTGAAAATAAAATGATCAGACTATAATCTGTCACACCTTTGTTGATGTATGACTCAGACCAAAACGAGCAAGGGTCTTTACACGATTCCGCCTTTCAATATGACGTTTGTTTCTAGGTCCATGTGGCTTTATTATCATGATTTATTTACCATCATTCTTGAAGAAAAAAATAGAACCTTGCGATTGATTGTATAACAATAATTATGTCCCCTGTTCCCCCAATTGACAAATTCGGAGACATGACATGATATTCATACACAAACAATGCTGCTCAATCTAGTTAAGTATCGTCTCACACATGTATAATTTGAAGTAAGAAGTAATATGAATCATACCAAATTAGTGTTACTAGTACCCCTAGTATATTATTACATGTTGTCATTGTTGTAGGATAACAGTGCCAGCGCGCACTCACTGCGTACATCATTCCAAAGGATCATTCCCACTCCACTTGGAGCATTCCAATCGTGCGCTCATATAACAGATGGACATTGATATTAGATTATTCATAATTATACAAACGCGTTTATATTGCAACTCGAACCACCCGTCCCGGGTCCCCATACCGTATGTAGAGACATGCGTTCTGATCGAATGTGTTTCTGCACTTGCCGTGAACAAGACATATCACAGTCATTTCCGGCGAAATTATGTTCTTTTATGCATTGCAAATAAACAAATTGTAACTACTTTAGTTATTTGCAGCCAGTCATTTGCGATAGCTATTTTTCGACGAAATTATGTTATAATATGTTTTATGTAACTATGACAAACGCACTTGCCTGACATTTTGCCTGAAGCGTGCACTATTTATTTGGAGTCAGGTGAGTGCTTTGAGTCCTCCCATGTCACCCATGAACCCTGGATACAAACAAACCTGTGTTGTTTTACTTAGTAATGGCCTTGAAATGTGGATTAAGGCCAGTGCGGGGTTATAACTTCGGTTTCCTTTTACAAATAATTCGTT
This sequence comes from Echinarachnius parma, assembly GCA_037951105.1. Taxonomy (NCBI): domain Eukaryota; kingdom Metazoa; phylum Echinodermata; class Echinoidea; order Clypeasteroida; family Echinarachniidae; genus Echinarachnius; species Echinarachnius parma. The sequence continues at coordinate 87,662 of JBAMJV010008901.1, read as the reverse complement.
TACACGACGAGACGGACCTGGTTGTACCTATAACTAGTTTTGCGTTGACTAATTATCACCGCTTTATCAGGTGTATAGGAGAAATGGCGATGCACTGCCAATCCAGAAAGATACGAGTGGATCCCCGATTGCCAAATTTGTTTTAACAGTAATAGTTGGTATTTCCGTTCAGTCCACGACTATGAACAAGTGTTGATATTGTTACGAATGTAGATACATGCATTTAATAGTCCCCATGTATAAAGTCTGTTACTTCTTTGTTATTGCGCTGTTTACTAACCAGCAACTTATACACTCACTTAAACCGTGTGAATTGGTTCCCACTTAACCCTCACCTTATAATGCCATTGTTTACCCGTTCACCCCTCTCAAGAGCGGTGATGCTTTTTGATGTTATTAAATCTGCGTTACCCTGTTTTAAGCTTAATCTTAAATCCCTGCAATGTTTATAGGTGTATTTCTAAGAAGTATTGTTAACCCTTCTCTCAGATGTTGCCATTAGCTTAAACTTAAGCTCTGTAATGTTTAGGGATTACTGTATTTCTAAGAAGTAAGTCTATTGTAATGTCAAGTCGCTAGAGTTTGTTCTTTGATGCATTAAGTTCCCTCTTAGTCGGTGTCTTTATAGATGTCATTCTTTGTCCTAGCTCAGACTGGAAGTCAATGTCCAGGGTTATGTCAGTAAACTGGACTAGCCTATATAACCTCGACCTCTCTCTCATTCGGGGTCAGTTCATATACGTTGAGATTAAGTTGAATGTCGAAGTCTAAGTCTGTAGACTGATAATCATGGAGCTGGAGTTTGTGCAGTTGTTAGTTCATTCTTAGTCAGTTATTAAGTTACAGTACGAAGTTAGTCCTGTTAGAAGTTAGTAAGTTATAGTTAGTCCTGTTCGTCATGGAATTGTACGAAGTTGTTTATGGAAGAATAAACGAATAACCGAATAACTCTCGCCAACTGTTATCTTTACATCGAAGCTTGTGGAACGTGTTTTACAGAGTGAATGTGATTATGATTGTGATTTAAGAACTATATAACCTCGGCCATCCAGACATCCATTATTTCATCATCATCTTCATCCCATAACGATTCTGTCCGTCGAAAGACAAGAAATCGTTACACTGGTGTCAGAAGTGGGATGCTGAACTTCAACACGTGCCTCGGACATGCCGCTGAATAATATGGACCTCGACGATCTCGAATACGGTGTTGAAGTGACAACAATGCTCGAGAAAAAGAAAACTAGCTTGGGTCCAGAGTAGCTGCGTTCTTCGTCAACCATGGACGAATAAGAGATCGATGTTAAAGTCGGTCATGGTGTCCAGCATGGCTAAGTTCGGCTTGTGGTGGCTCTTGGCGGTCATCGATCTGTTGGCAATGAGTTCGAGAATGAGCTGGAGGCCTCACTGTCATGGAGCAGGAGCGGAGCAGACTTTGTCTTCATCGTCCATCTCGCCGACCGTTGGTCATCACCGTCATCATGCTGGACCTCATCGACATCGATTGCGGGAATCTCCACGCCAGACGTCATGTGCGACGTCATCGTTCTACGATTCCAGCCTCGCGTGCGGAGATGGTGCGATCAAGCTTGAGCTCGCGTGGTACTGCATAGGTATTACCTAGAACCTTACCTATCGGAATGCAAATATTCTGTAATTCGACGTCTCCGAGGGAAACCCTTTATACGCCATTAGTCTCAGCTAGCACATTGTTCGGAGAAAAGAAAATAGTTATGGATATGATTCGCAAAATTATGTAGAGCTTTCTTTGATTTAAAATAAGCATGGGGATTTGTTTGTGATTCAACCTTATTCTATTTGTGAGAAATAAGGCGATTTAGATTTGTACATGTATTATTGTGATAAATTATTGTCTTCGATATGGAGCCTTGAGGTCATCATTGCTGTTGTGGATTATGAAGCGAGGTGCGATATATGTAGTTTAGGTTAATTTGTATGTAAGTCGCGTTGTGATACAGCCAGTATGTGTTGGAACATACTGGGTATCTCTAAAAGTGGTCGCGCCGAAATCGGAGCTGAGGGGCCGTTGCCATGGTTCCGTTGGACATTGCACGTTGGAACGAGCCCGGTAATTTATGTAGTGTAGATTTTAGATATCGCAACCACCACGCGGTCGACGTTGACGAAAAGACAACCTACCCTGCGTCTCATGAGACAGACGCCTTCGCTGGAATTATCCGGGCCGTAGGAAGTCACCTTTTGTCAACTCATCCGCAAACGCTTGATAACGCACGGCGCAGAAGACGACCTCAACAGCGACATGGAAGCTGAAAATCGGAATGTACTATCCCATATCCAGATAGTATGTAACATGACGTACACGACCATGGACATCGATCACGGCGGGTCCTGGTCAGACCCGGATTTCTGGAGTGGTGGTCATCGTCAGTATTCCGATAATTTTTAAGGAATGAAAATGTTATTAATTAGGAAGCTGAGACAATGGACTATATAGACATTCCCTTGATGTTCGTGAAGAAAAAGAACTTTATCATTGCATGCCGATATAAAATAATTCTTTGGACAATGAACTCAGTATATGACCACAGAAATTTGTTGTTGTTTTTTTTTAATGTGGAGGTGTTAAAATAATAGTGTTAAGTCTCGTTGAATGGATTACAAAATTGGTAAATCATTTGGAAATTATGGGAAACGAAACAAAATATGACTGTAGAAAGAGCACAATTGGATGTTATACTTATTACCATGATGTTTGTAATTGCATGATTATGTTTGTTTTATTTTTAAACCAACTCCTCCTTTCTGGACTTTCTTGTCGGTACCATTTTTCTTTACCATTTTTGTTTTCCCATTTGGTTCAGTGATCTTTGTTAACTTGGTTTTGATAGTTTGTTTTTGTCAGAGTTCTGATTTAATTGTGGTGTTATGGCATTAATTAGATCTGCAAATGAATACATCTGGTTTGCTTTTCTTATGTTTCACGAAATTACTTAAGACTGTTTTGGGAGCTTTAAACAAAGTGATTGTTTATGTATTTAGTTTTTATTTCGCACATGTGCTGGTACTGTGTTAATGGTTGTGTAGATAATTATAATTTGTGGTAGCTATAATAATTAGGTCAATGTTTATTGGTTTATATAACGTGTTTGCGAATTGTGTTTAGGCGTCCGTGTTAGCATAACTGAACGTTGTAGAGTAGATATTGTTTGATGTATAAGTTGCATTATTGGTGTTTTCCATATAATTGATTGTTTTCTATTTCCACTGTTGCCTCACTGAGGACAGTGAGATTTTTCAAAGGGGGAGGTATTGTTACGAATGTAGATACATGCATTTAATAGTCCCCATGTATAAAGTCTGTTACTTCTTTGTTATTGCGCTGTTTACTAACCAGCAACTTATACACTCACTTAAACCGTGTGAATTGGTTCCCACTTAACCCTCACCTTATAATGCCATTGTTTACCCGTTCACCCCTCTCAAGAGCGGTGATGCTTTTTGATGTTATTAAATCTGCGTTACCCTGTTTTAAGCTTAATCTTAAATCCCTGCAATGTTTATAGGTGTATTTCTAAGAAGTATTGTTAACCCTTCTCTCAGATGTTGCCATTAGCTTAAACTTAAGCTCTGTAATGTTTAGGGATTACTGTATTTCTAAGAAGTAAGTCTATTGTAATGTCAAGTCGCTAGAGTTTGTTCTTTGATGCATTAAGTTCCCTCTTAGTCGGTGTCTTTATAGATGTCATTCTTTGTCCTAGCTCAGACTGGAAGTCAATGTCCAGGGTTATGTCAGTAAACTGGACTAGCCTATATAACCTCGACCTCTCTCTCATTCGGGGTCAGTTCATATACGTTGAGATTAAGTTGAATGTCGAAGTCTAAGTCTGTAGACTGATAATCATGGAGCTGGAGTTTGTGCAGTTGTTAGTTCATTCTTAGTCAGTTATTAAGTTACAGTACGAAGTTAGTCCTGTTAGAAGTTAGTAAGTTATAGTTAGTCCTGTTCGTCATGGAATTGTACGAAGTTGTTTATGGAAGAATAAACGAATAACCGAATAACTCTCGCCAACTGTTATCTTTACATCGAAGCTTGTGGAACGTGTTTTACAGAGTGAATGTGATTATGATTGTGATTTAAGAACTATATAACCTCGGCCATCCAGACATCCATTATTTCATCATCATCTTCATCCCATAACGATTCTGTCCGTCAAAACGACAAATCGTTACAATATGAACAGCGCGACTCGAACGAACCTATTTCTATTTACTCCACATCTTGTTGCTAAACACTGTCAGTCAACAGAAACAAAACACAGCATCCCGTCAACAGAAACTTAGGACAATTTTAGGGTGACACTCACTCAAATGAACATGATAACCAAAACATTTATATTTGTTAGCAAAGGTACACTTCAGTAATCCTAATTAAGAGCATTGTCAATGAAGGAAGATGTTCCCAAAGTAATGATAAAGAAAGTGAAGTGACACTAAAAAGATGTCGATATCAGTGAGTGTCACCCGAGAGTTGTGTTTTCGACTGACTGAGTACGTGTCCGTTGCATTCTTTTTCTTTAAATGTAAATGTCACATAGTCCGACTGATGCTGAAAGCGACGTTGCCGCTTGTATTCGTTATTTTACAGATGCCGTGGACTAGTTGGTCATTAGAGGCCACCTGTGTATAACAGGCAACCTTCCTATAGTGGTCAGCAAAAGTGACCCCTTCGGCCTTCAGACAAGACAATGACATGGAACCAGTTTATAGAGGTCACCTGTCTATATTCGTTATGTTTATTTTTTTCCTATATGTGATCACTATATACATGCTTGACAGTATTTCATTGCAAAATAAGTTCTAAGCATATTTTCCCTGTTTGTCTTATCTCCGTACAGATACACCATGGACCGACAGAAGTCACTCTTGGCGCTACTGGTAACGATTTCTGGATGTTTCTGCGTCACTGGTTCGGTGCTTATTCTAGAGGGACCGAGCAGCGTTGCGATAGAGCAAGGAGGTCAGGTGAAGCTGGTGTGCCGAGTGACGGGCCAAGGTGACGAGCTGATCCGATGGTTCAGGATAGACCAGAACAAGATCCTCAGCGCAGATGCCAAGATCCTGAAGCGGTCCCTGAGGAAGCGCTACCGCATCGACGGAGATCAGGAGGCGGGGGAATACAGCCTGGTCATCCGACAGGTGACGTACCAAGACAACGGGACCTTCGCGTGCGGGATACTGTCTGCCCTGGATCAGCGGACCATCATGTCGGAACCGGCAGACCTGGCCGTCATCCAGAGGCCTCTCTGCAGTATCGAGTCGGATCGGCAGCCGCCTGCGCCCGGGTCGTTAGTGAGGCTTACGTGCGATTCGCAGAATGTTGGCATTGGCGTGCAGCTATCGTGGCATCGCCCGGCGTACCCCCACCAGGTCCTGATGGGCGCGCAGGGTACCAATCACACCTTTATTAGCAGTCATATAGATATCACTTTAGGACCTACCGACTACGGGGAGAGTTTCGTCTGTAAGGAAAGTATGGATAACCCACCGTTCACGCGCGGTTGCACCGTGACGCCTCTTGAAATGGATTTACCGGTGATTCTGTTCCCGAAGCAAATGCAGGCGGTGCAGGGCCAGAACGCATCTTTCACCTGCATCATCGCCAGCAAAAACTCGCTGTCCTATGAATGGTACATCGATGGGTACAGAGATTATTCGGTGACCGGTGACAAGTACGCTTTCTCGCCCGTCACATTGGCGAATGACAACACTAGAATTGAATGCCGGACTCGCGATTCGCTAACCGGGGTGACTGGTAATGCAAGTTCAGTCATTTATGTCTCTCCAACCAACAATCCGCATTTCTCCACGATGGCCAATCTTGAAGAAAGGCCTCAACCGGTTCCCGCTACAAAATCGGTGCAGCCGCGCGTCAAGTTGAATGAAGCTACGGTTAAGCCGACTCCTATCCCTCCTGCACAAGATCTAGCTCAGGACCGTTCGGTAGTGCAGATAACAACGGACATACCTGCACCTGTAACAGAAAGAAATCCAATCTTTAAGCCTACCGATAGTCAAGCCCCCGTGACAAAGCGTCCAGATGCCACTACTACGCATCAATCTCACTACGAGACGCTATTGCCACCGGGAGTTGGACGCACGAGTAAGCAACCGTCAAACATCCAGTATGACCCCCAGGGGAAGTCAGTGCTAGGGGCACCCGGCCACAACAACAAGTGGTCGAACATGATGGTGCCCATCTTAGCGGTCGGATCCGTAATCGCGGTGCTTCTCGTGTGCGTCATTGTCGTTCTCCTGCTCTTCCTCGTGAGGCAGAATCGTGTGGCCCATGGCAGCATGGGAGGCAAGGAAGACTCCAGGAAGGATGACATCCATATGGATGAACACCGTGGTGGGCATCCGGGGGCCGAGGCATCTCCCGGGAATCGAACCTTCAACGGCGATGAGGAGGACACGCTCCACCCGAAATATTTTACGCTCGAACCAGCGGATCGGAAGAAGAACCATCTTCAGCGCACGTGCAGTCACACGATCGTTGGCGACCCCGACTCCGAGTACAACGTCCTCTTCAGGAACGCTAGTCTCAGAATGCCTCTGGCGGTTAAGATGAACGACTACGCTCGGCCGGACTCGCAGATCTTTGATGGGGACTCGTCTAGGGTGCCCGCGTATGCCGTCACGGATGTGACAGTGGGTGGCGGGACGTCGTCTCTCAAGCGAAGCCGTAGCTGCGTGAGACCACTCCCAGCTGCCCCGATCCATCAGACTATCATGAACCGGAGCCATTACAACATTCCCAGAGACACCTTCAACAGGTCCTACGCGTACTGCGCGACTGATAGCAGCGGTGACAGCGTGACGATTCCCCATCCCTACCCGCTAGATAGCACGGCGCACTCTATTCTCAATTCTAGTAGGTCACATGTGCACGCTGCGTTCATTCCAGCTGGTGACGAGTACGCGGAGATCGATTCCCCGCCGCGACCCGCGACACCGCTCAGCTCCGACTGCTCGCGACCACATTCCCCCACCAACATGATGATGTTGACGCCAGAAAGGCGATCGCATTCACAAGCGGCGATGAAGGAACTCGCTGCGTCCCTTGCGAGCTCGTATGAAAGCGGTTACGACGCGGCGAGTAGCGATGACGTAATGGACTCGGAGTCAACGTCGCCGTACGCCGCCATCGACCCATCATATCGGCCGTACGGCGCGGGGACGACGGCGGATGGTCATCGCTCGCTGGACCGAACCGCTTCAGGGGGTGCAACATCTGCGGAAATGAGCGCAAACAAGCCAAAGGCTATTCCAGTTTACGCCAAGGTGAAGCGGTGCCGTGCGATTCAGGTGGACGATGTAAACATTGATAATGAACATGGCGAGAATGACGCGGAAGAACCGCAGAGTGAAATAAGTTGTTAGCTGATTGAGAAACTTGAATTCTATCATCATATGCCACCAATAGCATTAATAATAACTTGCATTGCAGCTTTACGGTCATTTTGTGCATAATTTGGTGCTGAGTGGCATACCTAGACGCTAAAGGGTAGTGTACGGACATGATTAATATGATCGACGTGTTTTACTATATACTTTACCAGCAAATTAGATACTATGAATGGACGTGGTAAATATAAGCACTATTGTTATTTTAAGAGTCACTAATGCGGAAATGCTCCCCAGGGAGTGGACAATGTGCACTTTGTGTGCTGGATTGAGTGCAGTATGTATCCGATGACCGGGGTAATAATAGTGATGCGCCGCGAGCGTCGAAAGACGGAACGTGCGCTATATAAGTAGCCACCATTATTATTATTATTAATATTCGTACCCGAGAAATCGAACCTTTATCAGACAATAACGATGACTCTGTAATATTGGCGCTGTCATAGACAGTGTCGGGGTTAAAGTGACTGCGACGACGATTGCTAACATGGTTTGCAACGTACAAAGACAATTCCTAAGTAAAATCGAGCGCAAAAACGTCAGAGCCAAGAGGTGGGAGCGTGACTCTCTCTCTATATACAGGGTGGCCCAGAAAGAACGCAACACCTACGATCGTTAATTTCATCAACATCATCGACCAAATGTCATTGGTTTTTGTTTGATTGGGTAGAACATTCCTTTTCCAGCAAAATGATACCATGAGCATTGATTTTGGGTAAGGCGTTTGGATCCTAGGGCCATTATTCTGAGGCAATGTCGTTTCCTAAATTTGCTACTTTTTCGTCTCCAGCGATCCTCGGAACACTGAGACATTCTCGCCCCACGGCCTGCCGTATAATTAGCTGTACAGAAGAATGGCTCACATTGTCTTCCTTATCAAAGGGAGAGCAGTCATGCGGTTCTTCTGTACAGCTAATTCTACGCAATTCTACCCAATCAAACAAAAACCAATGACATTTGGTCGATGATGTTGATGAAATTAACGATCGTAGGTGTTGCGTTCTTTCTGGGCCACCCTGTATAGTGTATTCCGCTGCGTTCGTATAAAAAACAAGGCGGCTCCCTTTATCATGACCGAACAATGCAATTTAAAGTACAATTATTGTGTGTATAAAGGTCGCATCTCTGACACTTTTGTTTATTATTATGCCATGCGTTGTGAGAGTTTAACTCAATATTTCAAGCTGCTATAAGACTAGTATTATTATGTGATACAATTTATTCATCATTTGATATTTATATATATATATAAAGAGAGAGAGAACTGAACAATATTAATCAAATAAATGTTTTGTTTACTTTGTACATCGTGATATCTATCTGACTAGGGATTTTACTATGGACAGCTTCTTCTGTAGAAGAATTATTACAGGTCCTTAAATGACGAGAAATCATGGTGCGAGTTTGAGAGCGTCGGAATGGGTGTCCATATTTTCAAATCTGTACCCATGCCTATTAATCATGATGTATTAATTAGTTCTGGGATCGAACTTAATATCTTGTTTTATTACTGATGGTTTTGAAGGAAGAACCTTACATTATAATTTTTAAAAATACCAAGTACCGAGTGTCCGAAATTAATGGTAATTTGTACGTAAAACCTTTGGCTATATATATGTGTATATGTTTACATTTATGTTTTGTAATTGTTAAGAAATTTAAAGGGATAGTTGAGTTTTGGTATAGAGGGCGCTACACAAAATAATTTGTTTGAGATATAATGAAAAACTGAGTGTCAAATTTGAAAGAGCATATTTAATGACAGAATAAACTTTATTTTATCAAAATCGGTTCAGAAATGGCTGAAATATCCATAAACATAACCATTTGTAATAAATGTGGGGCCCCACAATTATTAGAGAATTTTGAACCAGCCGTTAAATTTTGTTTTTAAATGCTTCCTCTTTTCAAAAAATTACAAAAGAGGTTTTTAATTAGTCGTTGATTATGTCTTTATCGAATCACTATTTCAACAAAACATCACATGCACAATATTTTATTTAAAATGGATGAAACCAATGAGTTTTGAGAGTGTGCCCTCTTGAGTTTTAACGGCTCTTTTTTTTAATGATAACTGGCTTTTTACTTAGTCATTCGTAATTTTGTATTCCTTTCGAGCATGGTGGAGTTATAACTGTTAGTTTGTAATGTAATGGTGCAGGTTTTGGTTACAAAATTCAGTTTGACCAAAACTGTACTCTCTTTACCAAAACTCAACTATCCCTTTAACGAAATAATGAACAAGATGATTTATTCTTCGATAAATGAGGACATTATTTTGTATGTATTGTTTTGAACTCACGGGTCTTTCATTTTCATGTAAATCTTTCATGCGTGTATGATGAAATCATCAAGCTATAATTGCTCTTAAATTATTATTATGATTTCATATTGCTTAATTCAATTATTAGAACCCTTTCCCGTAATTATTACAAAAGAAAATCCAATATTCAAGTCATTATTACAATAATTTGAATACGAGAAGACCTTTAAATAAAGCAAAATCTCTTCATTGCCCAGCCTAAATTGTATCCTTTAAGTGAAATAAATTCATAATCATATTGATTATTATAATCAATCTTAAGATTGAGATTAAATTTTGATGATGATAATTGTGTAATACATGCGATCTTCATTGTCCATCCGTAGACAGTATACATAAGTAGGCTAAAAGGCAATTAAGTCAAAATAAATTCGACTTGTTTGTTGTGATTCAAATTCGAGTATAATAATATCATAAACATGTCATCTCAATTTCCAGTCTGTAACCATAGGCTAAAGGTCGATTCATAATCATCTTGATTATTCGCTTCTTACTTGTTATGATACGCATTCAAGATGGATAATTATTAAAGACATGTTATCTTGATTTTCCGGCCATAATTTGTATAGGCCAAAAGTCACTTCTTTTTATACTCTGTTTCGAATGACACATAATTGTGACGGACCATCTTTTCCGGTTTTGTCATTGGTCAGAGATTCGATGTCGTGATCGTAATCGTAACCCGGTGGCGTAGCCCACATCAGCCCGTAATGGGGGCACGTACGGGGGCTCACATGAAAGGTGTGGGGGGGGGGGGGGAGGGGCTCCCCCACATGAGGCATGCGGGGTAAAGAGTCAATAAAGCACCCCATGTTAGGGGCGATCGTTGCAAACAAATTATCTCAGTGTTAATGTCTGTATTTTATGTTTAGACTCTGTCATTTGCATGAATATAAAGTGCGCACAGTTGTTCACGGGGGGGGGGGGGGGGGGTCCTGGGGGTGGATTAAATTACTTCAAGCAGGGTGCCCCTGTTACCTCCGTAGCTTCGCCCCTGTCGACAACACGGTGCAATTAGTCTAGACATGTTATTATCTGACACGATTATCTGTTTATGTGTTGTATGCCACGAGGCCAGGGGTAGCATCGCTTAAATGTCATCTTGGGTGTGTAACAGTTCAAGGCAATTGTGACGAACCCGGGATATGTCGTACAAGGAGAAGGGGAGCCGGGCCGGGAGGGAATTGAACAGTTTAATCCAATTTAATTGAATGTATGCAAATTGATTGATATGGAATCTTCGCAATGGGTAGATGGGATTACAATAAAATGCAACACAATATGTATACAGAACATGGACATGACATATTAGGTATATATCCTAAAACATCACATTGAATGTAACTTTGAATTCACTGAAAAGGGTGATGAATACATATAGTTACTCAATAAACTTGAATGTAATCAATGAAAACGGGTTAACATAATAATAATTACACATTTTATTTCGGATGATTAATATTAAATCATTTTGTTAGTGACCAGCATTCTGATGGGAGGGAAGGGATGAGGAATCTGTCCCCTTTATTGTAAAATAGCAACTGGTTAATCGTGGATAAGAGTCTGAGTGATGAGGGGCTGTTAAGGTTAGACTGTTTTAATTGCTCTTCTCAAAATCAAGGGGAGGAAAAATCACCTGGGGGTGTTTCACAACGATCCTAAGTTGAACTTAACTCTAAGTTAGACTTAGAAATTATGGAAAGCCGATAGATTTTCTTTGAAACAATTTTGTAAAAGTTCTTTTAAAAGGCATACAAACATGACAAATGTTGATTTAAATCATTGATATTTTTTAATATCAAGGGGATTTCATGTTCTTGACGTAACATTTATGGAAAGTTTAACAAACTTGCATTTTTGCTTTTGAATATATTTTATTCCAAGGCAACAAATGGCTTTCCATAATGTTTAAGTCTAACTTAGAGTTAATTAAGTTCAACTTCGGATCTTTGTGAAACACCCCCTGTTTATTGATCAAACTAATTCTTCAAGTTTGAAATAATTGTATTCCTCTTATTCGTTAGAGAAAGTAGGAGGGGTATGTATTTGTTCTAAAATTAAAACGGTCGTTGTTGATATTACTACTAGTCATTCTGTTTGATCGAAATATGTTTTTGTTTTTTATACTCAACAACAATATTTGGCAATTATCTGATTATTGAGTAACGTAAATAGTTGCTTAAATGTCATCTTGAGTGACGTATACAAGATAGTTCAAGGCAAGTAGGACAAAGCTAGGAAGTGGGGCGAAGAGGGTGATGTCAGTGGTGTAACGTGGTCAGACTATAATTGGGACGAGCACGTCTATCGTTTGGGGAAAATACATCAGGAACAACATCCTGAAGTTAAATTATATATCTCTATTTTCAGGACGTTGTTCCTTATGTATTGTATTGTTTTTTTGGGGGTCAAATTATTGGGGATGGGGGGGGGGGGGGGCGGCACGTATTACACGTGCCCCCCCCCCCCCCCCCCTCCCTGCATCTACGCCACTGGGTGATGGGGACGGATGGGAGAGGCAAACACGTTGATCTTATTACTTTAGGGCCCCGTTGCATAAAGAATTGCAATCGATTGTAAGTTGCAATTAATTGCACTTAAACATGATCTGACTTATGGACAATTTCAGCGTCACGGACATTACAAATGTGACAAATTTATTGACTTTCCAGTACCATACTAAAATATGAACCTGTCCATTATGTATCGTTTACTCTGAATACAAAGCAATGGCCAAGTTCAATATACATGTACACTACAAGTTTTAGAAAAATTTCTTTATTCGTTGTTCGGTTATACCAGAACATGTATGCCGTCACGGATATTACATATTTTGGCAAAATATGTAATGTCCGTGACGGCACACATTTTGTGGAACTACTGAACAATGAATGAGACAAATGTTCTCAATCTTGTAGTGTATATTTAACTGAACAATTGCTTTGTAATCAAAGTAAAAGTTATATAATTGACATGTTCTTCTTTTAGTAGTGGATATTGCAAAGTCAAGAAAATTATCATATTTGTAATGGGCCGTGACGCTGGAATTGCCCTTATAGTTAATTACTCGATTGCATCTCTTTCTGCAACGGGGCCTAGGTGTTGAATGAACAATCCCTATGTCGGTGCCTATCAACTACACGAATTCCGAAATAGAAGGAAAATCATCCCCCTTTTTTGCTGCTCAGTTGCTCTTTGTTCTCTGTTCTTGTTTTATTTGGCAGAGTACATCACCATCGTCATCATCGAAATAAGGGGGAGGGGCAGTGATAAATACACGAACCCTTCGTATAATATTTGCAGTTATCAGTAGTGACTAGTGAGAGAGGGAGAGAGAGAGGGGGTGGCTCGGAGGGAAGGGGAGGATGGGGAGGGGGGGGGGGGGTTTGGTCAGGCGCTAAATGCCCAAAATAAAATATTGTTCTCATTCATGTTTCTCCACGGAGGGGGGGGGGGGGGGGGGGGGTAGGGGAACTTTCCACAAAGTAGGAAAATTGATAGTCTTGTTCAAAGAAGGAAATGAGGGGCCGTTGTTTCATTTGGCAGTTTTTTAAAAATATATTTGGCAGAGTGCATCCATCAAGATCCCTACTAGATTTTGCATTCCCCATTCAGTTAACACAGTATCCTACCTGGTTTCCGTAGGCAATGGGTTAACTTTATTCAGATTCAACACTTCGGCATCGTAAATATATAGGGGGTATAGGTAGGGGCTGCAAATCAATGACAAATTAAAGGTTAGAAAGACTTTCTACACACAAAACTTTGCTTACATTAAGCATGCACTGGTTATCGGAACGTTCATGTAATAGTTGTAGTCGAGAGTTTCAAAAACACCGAATGTAATTATACCAGCAACAAAATCAAAATTTTTAGTTTAATTGAAACAACTCATTAGCAGCTTTCATTTGATCCAACAAAATGGTGGAAATTGACAATGAAATATTTTGTATGATCTAATGGTCACTTCAATTTTTTGCTGACGTGTGGATAAACTGGAAAAGGAAGGAATTTGTTTTGTTTGAAAAGCGATATTTTGCTAGAGATGAGTTGCCCACAAGAGCCTTATATTTTGCTAAAGCCGTTCACAATTATACTCGTGGGCGTTATACGTTTTGCCATAATTGTACTTGTGCCAACAAAATGTGGCGCAAGTTAAAGGTCACAATTAAAGGGATCTCGTAACTCTGTATAGAGTACGTTTTTAAAAACTGACAAAGGGTCAATCAAAATTGTGTATGCATGTGATTTGTAACAATCCATGATAAATAAATGTGACAGGGCCGAAATATTAGCGAAATGCAAAGTGGTCGGACTATCATTATGATAATTCGTTGCCATAAGTTTGGACGCAGTAAAAAAATAACAATGAATAACAATGAACAACATTGAATAAACTAAAGCTGTTTTCATATTCATATTTCGATTAGTTAGAGGAGAACAACCAGGCATGAAATGACCACCAGCGATGCAAGTGAGTTTGGATGATTCAGACAAAGTTGCTATTTTCCATTTAAAGGGGTAGTTCAGTTTTAGTAGAGAGGGCGCTGCACATCATAATTTTTTTGTGAGGTAATGAAAAACTGAGTGTCGAATTTGAGAGAACATGCAATTTTAATGGCAGAATAAACTTTATTTGGTCAAAATCGGTCCAGAAACGGCTGAAATATCCATAAATATATTTTTATTCAAAATGTTCTTCACCGGCAATCACCGGGCGATATTTAAACTTTTTACAACAATTTCAAAAAATGCTCGAAGACTACTTTGAAAAAAAATCAGAATAGGTTTTTAAAAAGTCGTTGATGATATCTCTATTGAATCATTATTTTAACAAACATTAAATGCACAATTTTGTATGAAAAAAGGCTAAAACCAATGATTTTAAAAAAGAAGTTTTAGTTGAGTTGAATGATAACAGGGGTTTTACTTAGTCGTTTGTAATTGTGTATACTTTTCGAGCATGGTGAAGTTAACTATTACTTTGTACCGTAATGGTGCAGGTTTTGGTTACTAAAGTTAAGTTTGACCAATACTCAACTATCCCTTTAAAGTGATCCATGTACTTTGTTAGATATTGCCAAAAATGTCATTTGAGACTTCATTCATATACCCAAGTCATTGTAAGATATGTTTGAATGATGTATGAAAGTTTCATTGAAAAAGAACACTGCAGCTTGCCTTGTTAAAAAAAACACGAAAATTTGCGTCAGATTTGTATAACTAATTCTGATTTCTTTGCCGTAGATTCGAACGTGACCTAATGTATATGACCGTCTGTAGACGATCTTGAGCTGAATAATTTCCAATGATAGATATCGTCATTTACTAAAGGGACATTTCAACAAATCTAACCCTATTTTATTATTCTCGTACCATAAGCTAAACTACACGGTAGAAGAGAAATGTGGAAGCTCAAAGCAACTTTCGTAGAGTTAGACGAAGTGGGGACAAAGTACATGGATCACTTTAATACATTCAAGAGGTTTGCGTTTTCCATCGTGTTCATGTATAATGTTCGTCATTATTTCAAGATGTATAATAGTTCGCTGCCATTTCCCCGAGCCAAAATTTGTCCAAAAACCTGTCAATTCAATTATTTATCGTTCTCGTGACAGAAATGTGTACCGTGATTGATACAGTCTGGCCGGAATCGTATGATATTATTTCGATCAGTATATCTGTGACGTCATTGTGAAATAGTTAAGTAGCTTGTTCAAGTTCCTTTATAGACAGGAAACACATCATTCTGTATAATGTCAATAATGTGAATACATTTATATGAAGTGCACTATACTCGATAACTTGAAGGACATTGTGACTCATAATGAGAGTTAACAGAGAAAATGAGGTTATTTTGCCCAGACGAATACATTTTGTGATACTGCAAAAAAGAAAATACAGAATAAACATTTTATATCTACAAAATCATGCGTTTCACTGTATTGTGTTATTTACAGTACGTATAAAATTGTACAGTCAAACCTGTCTTTAGTGGCCATCTGTCTATAGGAGCCCTGCAACCTGCCTATAGTTGCCACCCAAATGATTCCTTGCAAAAGAAATCAATGTTATGAAGCCTGTCTATAGAGGTCACCTGTCCACAGTAGCCTATTTTCTTGTTTCTCTTTGGTGGTCACTATACACAGGTTTAACTGTACTCACCGCTTCTCCGGTGGCAGCTTGCAATCATGAGCTGCCACTTGACCTGACTGTATAATGTTATGAAGCCTGTCTATAGAGGTCACCTGTCCACAGTGGCTTTTTCTTGTTTCTCTTTGGTGATCACTATACACAGGTTTGAATATATTTTATTTACATATTGTGTGCCTGTATATGTACATTGTGTGAGTGTGTTTGTTTGCGTAATATAATGCTAACGGACAAGGTATATAGCGTAATAAAAATAACCCCATTATTGCATTTTATTAGAAGAAGCAGGATTTAGATATGGAATACATATATATATATATACCGTTGCAATAGTAATAATAATAAAGTCCCCATGCAACCTCAATAAAATAATGCTATGCCCAAGCAATCGGAGTTCAAAACAATATATTCAGAATTGCTTTTAGTGCCATGCAGCTACACTTAATAGATATTTTATTGGATTTATATAAATTGTGAAAGCCATTTCCTTGGATAAGAACTAAAGTGAGTGCCTAGATAATTATAGACATCATTATTGCAAGGTGTCGGTTATTTTGTTTGTGCAGTGTTCATGTTCTTGCAAGTGCATGTGTCCGTGTACATGCGTGTGTATGTGTGTTTGTGTATGTGTGTGTGTGTGTTTGTGTATGTGGGTGTGCGTTTGCGTTTGCCTGTGTGTGTACGTGTATAATGTGCATGGTGGACGTTATGTTAGTGTTGGGAGCCATGTTAATTAATGTACATGTGCTATATACATAATTTGTGTGTTTACCTACTAAAATCAAAATTTTACTTTTTATGACAAAAAACATCTGGTGACCTTTTGGGAAAGAACAATGCCTACTTTTGTCAAACAGTCTTCAGACTTGATATTCAAAGTTTAACTGACAAAGATAATTTGCGCAGCTAAGGGGAACAAAGAAAGCCCCCCCCCCCCCCCCCCACACACACACACATATACACAACAACACCACCAGCACCACCATCAACCCCCTAGTTAGAAACCTGATTGTTCATGCGTTGCCCTCCTGTGAGAAGAAAATAATTCAATATGAGAGAATACACGTATATTATCATTTTTGTTTACCGCCTCACTTTAAAGCTGCCCTTTCCAACTCGTTGCCCCCGGCCCTCCTCCCCTACGGTCTGTCTGGCCTGGTTTGGACTTGGCTACGCCATGCGACACACATCAACATTTAGATCAATTTCAATTCAATTCAATTTATTCTTGCTTCCAACAAAACATTACAAATGAATAATGATAAATTTGCACAAAATAGGGATATACATAATATTGGAAACAAGAGGGGTCCACTAAAAAGCAATGCTTGTACAATTGTGGACCCCTCAAATAATAGTTAGGTATATTGTACATTTAAATTAACACATTCTAGACTACAACAACATAATCAAATATAGAGAGGAAAAAAGGGGAAAAGGGGATGCCAACAAAGACCAACATGGAACAAGAGAGAACTTTACATGACACACAATAGGAGAAGACGCACACAATACAAACAATTAGACACTGCCAAAAGGAAGTGAGAGATCGGAGGTACAAATGTATGTAAAGGATAAGCTGCAAAGGATAAGCTGCAAGAGGGGTTCAAGTGAAAATAAGGAAAAAGACTTGCGCATAATAGAAAGGAACAATGATACCACTGGCAGCTGCGCCAGGGGACATTCCGGCGCCCCCCCCCCCCCCCCGATCTTTATCGAAGGCGTTGATGTTTGTATAAGTCATTTATCCCCCCCACCCCCCCCCCCCCCCCCCGTTTCCTCATGCACAATGCACACACACACTAACACACACACACACACACGCACACACACACACACACACACACACACACACACACACACACAAACACACACACACACACACACACACACACACACACACACACACACACACACACACGCACACACACACACACACACACACACACACACACACACACACACACACACACACACACACACGAACACACACACACACACACACACACACACACACGAACACACACACACACACACACACACACACACACACACACACACATCATGACCTTGATTTACCCCTCCCACTTTAGAAATCCTGGTGCCGCCACTGACATGACTGAGTAAAACATAATCAGTGTATATTATATTGTAGACTTGCTGATGGAAATACACACAGGTCATTATATTGTAGTTTGACCCGGTATGAGGTCGATGCAACATAGCGTAGACTCGTTTTGCAGGACTGGTTTGCTTCCAATGGAAAATATAATAATAACAACGAGAGAAGAAAGATATAGACTTCATCGGGAATCGAACCCGAGGCCTCCGGATTGCTAGACAGGTGCTCAACCATTGAGTCACAAAGACCCTTTTTGAATAGAGCAAGTTCGCTTAAAACCCTAATTTTCATTCGATTCCCGGCGAACCCTATTTTGTCTTTGTTCATTTCAATTTATTTAAAATATTTCTGGTCATGCAGTTTCCTTTATGTTTGAATTACAAAATAATATTAAAATACATTATCTTATAACTATCATTGATGTATGCTTGTTAAGCACAATTACTGTTAATGTAATAAATGGAAACGTATGATATAGAAGAGATTCCTCGACCAAGCACATCGTGATATTAATCTCACACACACGAAAACGACATTAAACTAATTTAAAAAAAAAAGAGGTAAGCATAATATTCGTTTATAAATTCGCGGATGGTAATAACAGTCATACTAATAATTAGGCAGTATCTAACATCAATCATCGCGCTATGCTGCAGCTAATTGCAGATTGTCTAAATAATGTTGAATAAATAGGTCCACTTGATCACTATGGCCCGAATTCACAAAGGAGGTTTGTGGACTAACCTAGATTTGTTACAAACCTCCTTTGTGAATTCGGGCCTATAAATCTACGAGAGGTTATTGGTATGTGTTACACTGTGTTCCATACGATTACAATAATTATTATCTGGAAGTACACCGACAGGCCTGACAGCAAGACTAGTGAGAGAACGATATCGACAGATGTTATTATGTTAATCACTAAAAACATAACTTTTTCTTAGTTCTTTGACCTGAGCTATACCCGCACCACAAAACGGTCACGGGCACGGATATTTGTATTGGTTAGTTGGTTTATACATACGCGTTCAATGACATTAACTTAAGGGATCTATTGTATAAATACACACAATTTAATTAGAAATCTAAAGGTTCTCTCATACCGTGCTATATCCGTATTACCATAGAACCATCGAACAGTTTTACGGTTTTTCGAATTTCCCTTTTGTTAAAAAGATGTACAACTGAAGTGTTAAAGATTTTTAACCATCCACTGGATAGTCATATCTGTGTATAAAGTCAGTACAATGAGTTAGGGAATATCACTTTGCATTTTTTCTCTTTACTCAGCCATATAACATCTATGTTGACGTTACATTTTCACACAATACTCAGAAGATAAATCAAATCACAAACTACACACTTTACCACATTCATCACTTTCTGCACATGTCAACAAAGTTACTAGATCCCTTCAACGCCAATTCTGTTTCGTCTGTGAGCATCCTGTATCAATCAATATCGTCACCATCCGAGAGACGCAGCCTATACACATTATATATATGTTTCTAACCCGCACTGATTATGTGCGATCGGATAGCAGATCTCTGACCACTAGACCAAAACACCTCTAGAGTTGGTGTTTTAAACGACGTCAAATACTCGATTATTACGAAATTATGTCCCTTTTTAATTACAATGAATAAATGTTTGTTTTCTTCTTCAATTTAAGTGCAATTGTTCACTTCATGAGAGTTAATGATGAAGGTTGCAACGGTTATTGTTGGTTATTGGTTATTATTCTTCTTATTATTTTGTTATAGACGCGTTCAATCAACTTTGATTATTTACGTCTATGGGGTCTCCCGTTATCGCCCCTGTTCGAGAAATGTGTATTTTAAATAGACAATCTGAAAAGACGTTGAGAAGACTACGTTTGGGAATTTTAGGCCTTCATTTTGATTTATATAAACTTGGTATCCACCCCACAGGGAAATGTGATTTTTGCTCTTCATTATAAACGGTCACTTATTATTGTGTGGAGTGTCCTATATACTTAATTGAACGAGCAATGATGCTCGCTGAAATTAATATTTTTGAAAATGATATGAAAATGATTTTAAAACCCACAGATATATATGATCAAGCGGCTTTTGTCCGCTTTGTACAAAGCACAAAACGATTTGCTATACAACGAATTTTTGTGTAAGCATAATATTATTTTTAGGATTCTGTAAGATATTAATGATATTATACGTATGTATTGTTTGTTTGGGGTTTTTTTTCTTCATAAGTTATTATAATTATGTTTGCATCCACTGCACTGCACGTAGTATGAGCCCACAACGCGTTGCTTGATCAAAACCTGACTTGAAAGGCCGAGAGCATCTAAGTGTGCGATTGCGCTGCACCTTTTTTTGTTTTCTCATGTTAAGCCCTCTGCAGACAGAGCCGACTCGACCCGATCCGACTGATTTTCATTCGGATCGGCTCAGTTTTCAGTGCCTCGCGACACACATTTTGCCAGTCGAGAGACAGCCGGATGCCAGTTAGGGCCGATTCAACACGATGAATCGGATCCGACCGACCGGGCCCAACTCTAGCCTGATTGAAACCAGTCGGATCGGGTCGAGTCGGCTCTGTCTGCAGAGGGCTTTAGGCTAGCGCCCCCTTTCTATGCCAGAGTGACCTATGTGTATGTCGCCTTTTCTGAACGGTATTATGCGAGTGAACGAAGGGGTGCGTACCCCGAAAGCGAAACGTATTTTGAGGGCTGGTAAGACGGCATTATGTGACAGGGGAGGGATCAGCGTTGCTAATTACACTTGAACAGGAGTGCGATCGCCCAATTGTATGTATACTCAAGCCATGGAGCTGATTTTAAGACATCTATGTAGCTCTTAATTGTGGCTCAAGCCTCACTAATTTGTCTTCATGTCTTGAAGATTTGTTTTAAAAATATTATTCATAGAAAAAGAAAAAAAACAAACTAGACGTATACTTACTTATAATAAATATAAAGAAAGAAACGTAGGTGGCGACAACAGTCAATATAGACTAAATTACAACAACTACAACACAATTCTTGTTCAATTCACTTTATATAAATTATAATGTTTTATACTACAGATGGCGCTATTCGAACTCGCACTTTTCTCACATGACATTTCTCAAACTTTTAGAATATCAGTTTGAGTTGTATAATGTAGTCAAAATCTGCTAGAGATTCTAATTTAGTAATGTCCTGAAAATAATTAATTGCAATCCAAGAAAAAGACAATTTTTACAAGATGATATAAATTCATGGAATACTAATTATTATAAAAAAGAACGGTGTGATTTATCGGATGTCTTTCAATTCATTTATTATATATTTTCGATGGAGATAATGCAATATATTTTATATTTTGTATTAATGTTTTTGCTGAGGGAAGCTCAGTAAATTGAAATGAAATGAACATAATAAGACCGTCATACAGTTTGTAATTTGAAAGAAATGGGGAGTACATCACTAGTAACAGTATATTAATCCCAACATCAACTCCACTTCCAGAACGAAGGTTTATTTTTGTGATCCTACAAGCGTAACATCATTGTTTTCACCCGATGAATAATGGATGTAGCTAAAAATAACGGACATTTAAATGAGTTATTCCAGTTTGTTAGCATACACGTTTTGACAAGCAAATAATGAACGGCGAAGGAACGTATTGTCAATTATATCCCTTTTTAATAATCCAATCTGAAACTCGAATGCCGACTATATTATAGTCTTTCATCTTTTCCTGTACCACTTGTTAATTTTATCGATTAGTAAGAAGCCGTGTAGGTAAACATTGATGGGAAAATACAAAGACGTAACAAAGTTCGTGCCACTGACAATAACGCACACAAAAGAGCGATCCGGGAGCTTTTTACAACACCTTTGGGGTAATGCACCTGTACAGTTTACCCGTGTAGCGTAGCAACTACGGAGCGGTCCCGCTAATTGGCTGGTAGATCGAGATTACTTACTCCCCAACGACGGTTCGAGTTTAACCAACAAAAAATACATTTTTGCCAATCAAAGTTATTGTTCACACTTCGAAGGGTGATCACTTAAATTAAATATTCATTTATTAATGTGTTTGATGATTTACTGAGATTTTAAGAGCTATTCATTCGTAATCACACTTAGATGAAGCACGTACAAAGGGAGGCAAATATCTTGTTAGAACAATGTACACAGGGGTACAAGTTCCCACACATTCTACGTACACAAAAGAAGACACAAGGAAGAAAGTATATCGGAAATTATATCTCGTGGACTTATAATTGATATTATAGTCGGAAATAGATTAATTAAATATTGTGAAACTTTGTGACTATCTTTATCGTGAATTATTTGATATGTTCAACTCATCAAATTGTGTTGCGAATCATACAGTTTGAAAGATTATGAGATTTCTTTACATAACTTCCCAACATATCGGCGGAGAGCGCTAGCGCGCTAGCGAAATAAAGTTGACAAATTATACGTTTCGCGATCCGTTGGAGTCCCGTTGGAGTTCGAGAATTAAACGCTGAAGCTTTGTGGAATCATCATGGAAGTATAAAAAATGAAGAGGGAAAGCCGTGAACATGCAAGGAGAGAAGTAAAATCACAAACAAATCAAATGGTTTTCGCTAAAACTATGCCTGTGAAGGGCCACGATCATCGGACGTTTCCCAAAAATTCCGCCTCCGTGCCGATTAAGTCGCACGAGGCTATTTATGACATAAACCGCGCCGCGGCTGCTGGCGGCAAGTTCGTCAGCGGCCCGCCTGTCCGAGAGGATGGGGTGATCCAGTCAAAACCGTTACCGCTGAAATCTCACCAGGGCCAGCGGATCTTGGCCCGCTCGGATGACCATTATAATTGTGCTTCGCCGAACAGGGAAGAGGTGTTTTTCCATAACTATGCAAGAAGGAAGGTACAATTAGAAGGGCAGGGCTACAATTCTAAGAATTACAAGCCTTATCAACTTGTGGGAGGACCCCTTTGCCTGGATGACAAGCAACTGATTCTGTCGGCCCTCGGTCAATTGAAGCAAGAGGTGATTATATAAACCATACCAACAATACATCATAATGTTCAATCACTGTCTATGATGAAATATTACAAAAGTAAACCAACACTACAATGCACATTGTACAGTTCTAAAACTGAAGATTTGTTCTCAGAATATAAGTTTTTTGATGTAGTAAACAAAAACTAGTATATATAAATTTTATTTGTCTCTAACTCTAAGACTACAAAGTCTTACATAATGTAGTCCATACAGTCTCGGTAATGATCAACCCATCCATATTTGTTGTTTCCCCCTAACAAAATTGCTAAATTGCTATTACTATACTACTCGGGCCATTAGGAATGAAATTACATTTTAGATTTTAAGCATGATTTATTTTTTCTCCTTGAGTCCTTATTGTCACTATATAAAGAAAGAGAACAGGGCATACATGTAACTATCAAAGTTATTGAGACCATTTATTTGGAGACCATTTATTTGTTTTGTTCCCTATTTTCATTTTCTTGTATCTATTACAACTTATGTTTATTATTGTATTGTTTTTTTTATTTATTGAAAATGGTAATTAATAAAATGAATTGAATTGAATTAAAAGACTGTAAGAGCAATAAAAAGGAGTCCAATCATCCACCCTGAAATCTATAGACACTTGTCATCTGCAGAAAAAAATTTTACAAAAGGACTGAACAAATTATATAACTTTTAAATTTATAATATTTCTCCCTGTCTCCACATTCCACAGTTCTCACCAGAGGCGATTTAAAAAGTCAAGAAAGAGAGTGGGGCGACACTATCAGAACTGATCAACTTATAGACAAACGGAAGGATGAGGGCAAAACAAAAAAAGGAGTCTAATAAATCCATCTCTATTGTGACCTGCCAATAATCAGGACTGAAATGAATACATGTCATAATTTGTAACATGATTGGTAATTTCTCCATACCTGTATATCACAGTTCTCACCAGAAGCGATAAAAGTCAAGAAGGAGAACGGGGCAACGCTCGCAGAACCGAGCAAAGACGAACAGAAGGATGAGAGCAAGAAAGATGAATCTGACGACCCTCCCAAACCCTACAAGTTTGTCGTCCGCAGAAACAACAAGAACCAGAAGTCACTCCACAAGGAAGTGGCAACTGGCAGGTATAAGAACTTTTTTCTCTTTCTCTTGGTTTTGCAGCACTCTCTAGCTATAAAAGCGTGCCCACGACATCGCGTGCATGACAAAAGAAACAAATGCTCTAGATGCAATTTGTGTAGAGCATCCGTTTTTTTTTTGTTATGCTGGTTTTGCTAGAAATGAACCTTGTAGCCCAGTACTCAGTAGGGCAAGTAAAAACAAGACTTTTCAAATTCTTGTGGCCCCATACCTTAATCTGGTGGCCCCAAACTCAGAAAAAAACATATACAACTCTGTTATATTTGGTTGCCCATTCAGGCTAGTGGAAGTATTTTAGCAACTAAGCATCAATGACATAAATTTGTTTTAAATTATTTTGTACCAAACACTTTCATTTGATTTTTGCTTTTTTTTCTTCTTTTTTTTCTTCATGTTTCGTACAGTTTTTATTTGCATCTCAGAGGCTGTTTATCTATATACTATTTGTATGTTTTCTAGTGAAATTGTTAAATAAATGAATTTAAATGATCTTGAATTGGTAAAAATGTTTTAAATATTTTTTTTACATTTAAACCATTCATATTACATGTATCTTTTCTTTGTTGTGTCAGGTACATGGTACAATGGGCCAAGCTGGGCCATGGCGTGTTCAATATGCTGAGAGAACATGACGAAACACGGGTGAGTAAAATAATCCACTTTATAACATCTTATAATGTAGGAATATTTTGTTTGTAGATTTCAAGTTACATGAAGTATACATACATGTATGTAGGTCTGTTACATTTTTAGGAACAGGTAGCTCAGCAGGTATACTGTATATAATAAGGGCCTCAGAATAAAATTTTCAGATTGACGGTGCAATATATACATTTAAATTCTTAGCTTTTTGATATGATTTTATTAAAGAGTGCATTACATCTCCCCCCATTCTTACTGGCAGGCTTCATGATTTAATCTGTATTATCTACAAACCTTAATTTATTTTCCAGGTAAACGCTCAGCATAATGAATGGCTAAGGAAGGAAGAGCAGAAGAAGAAGGAGTGACAGCCAGCCATTGTCGCTGTGTCAGATGATGATGGAGCGATGAATGAAGAACTAGTGTTTATATACTCTTGTAAAGTTATTTCAAACATAGGAAACTGATAATATTAATAGGGTTAGTCTGTTATAATGCAAACCTAACATTGTACTTTACTATTCCAGCTAAACGCTCAGCATAATGAACGGCTAAGGAAGGAAGAGCAGAGCAAGAAGGAGTGGCAGCCAGCCATTGTCGCTGTGTCAGATGATGAAGAACTTGTGTTTATACTCTTATAATTTATAAAGTTATTTAAAACATAAGGAAACTGATCATATTTAAATGAAAATGAGAAAAGAAAAATAGGGTTATTCTGTTATAAATAATGCAAACCTTACTTTATTCCTTCAGGTAAATGCTCAGCATAATGAACGGCTAAGGAAGGAAGAGCAGAAGAAGAAGGAATGGCAGCCAGCCATCGTCGCTGTGTCAGATGATGATGGAGCGATGAATGAAGAACTAGTGTTTATAATACTCTTGTAAAGTTATTTCAAACATAGGAAACTGATAATATAAATAGGGTTAGTCTGTTATAATGCAAACCTAACATTGTACTTTACTTTCCCAGGTAAACGCTCAGCATAATGAACGGCTGAGGAAGGAAGAGCAGAAGAAGAAGGAGTGGCAGCCAGCCATCGTCGCTGTGTCAGATGATGATGGAGAGACCGATGAGGAACTGGAGAAGGAGGAAAATCTGAGGTTTGTTTGCTCATGAATGTTTATCTTCTTTATTTTCCCCATTTTCATTTAATAGATTATACATTATTTTAGAAAGACACATGGTTATATTGGAATATCAACAATGGTTTTTGAAGTATCCACTAAGACATAATAAATTAAGTTTGTTTCTTTTTTCAAAATTTCGAAGCAAATATAATTAAGTATCTTTCACAAGATACTGTATAATTGATTTAGATGAAAGGTTAGCCTATAATTTACTTACAAGTATTTAGTGTACGCAACATATACATTGTTTATATTGAACAGCACTGCATACAGCATAATGATCCAGAATTGATAATGTTATCTATTTATTATCTTATATTTCACCTTTGATACTAATGTCATATCTTATATTTAAATTTGTTCTCATTATTATTCAGTGAATACATGGCTCAGAGACCAGAAAGCAGAAAAGAAGTGACATTTGCATTGTAAGTATATAAATATAGTTGTACCTTTTTCTGTCAGCTTTGGATGTAAATTTAAAAGCGTCATGGTGCAGTGAATTGTATCACCTACATTCTACACCCGATCGATTCTGACTGACATTCTTACAAATGTAAAGTGTTCCTAAAAAACTTTTCGTTTAGTCCTGTATATGTCCATAATAAGAAGGACAAATTAATAATCAAACCCATGTCATTCCTCTGTTCAGTACCACTAGCCAAAGCAACAAGGTACAAGGGAATGGGATCCATTCACTTTATATTTTCCCCAAAAGTAATGTTTGTGACTCCAATCATATACCAAATTCATGGTTAGATTCTTGAGGATAATAGGGATAATTTCATAGAAAAGAATAACATTTACAGAGGGAAAACAGAGAAAATCAATGTCTAAAGTATTGTTCGCGTGAAGTTTTCAGCAGTATTTTCGCGTGAAGTTTTCAGCAGTATTTTCCATATTCATGTTCGCGTGAAGTATCGGAATTTGGATATTATGGATAAAGAGTATCCAAATTCGGATTCTACGGTCGGAAACCGTCTGTAGACGCTTTCAAATTTAATCTGTAATATCTCCATGATTATGGAGACATTGATCAGAATAATCAAGCCCATTTCATTCTTCTGTAACCATAAGCCTAAAACAACAAGGTACAAGGGAATGTGCATACGTCTCCACATGATTTCGGTTGAATTTGATAAAGTTAATCAATTTTTCAATAATGAAAAGTTCATGGAGTTTTCAATGACAAACAAGTGTATGCCACTGAAATTAATTTTGACAAAAACGTTTTTTTTCCCTTTAAGCTACTGTATATGTAAAACCATCTTAATTTATTTATTTTTTACAGTGATGACCTCTCCACTCAACGCGATGCCCAATCAGAGCTACCGAGCACTGCTGCAGCCACGCTAGCACCGCCGAACACCGCTTTTGGAGGAACGACGCCCTCTAAGTCAGTTCTCAGCGGAGCCTCGTCACCGACGAAGAGAAGACGGAGTAAACGGATCAACGAGCCACCCCGGCCATACACGCCGTGCCACTCCAATATCAATATTGATCCCGATGGGGATGAAATTGACCTGTAAGTTCGCTTTTAACTCTCTTTTTAAAATGTGATTCAAATTGGTAATGGCAAAACAGATTACTAGTTTTTAGGTACAGGTCCAAATTGGTCCAACATATATCAAACTGACTGATCATCCGTAAGAACCTTAATACTTCTTGATAATGTTTTATTGTTGCTCTTATTTTAAATTCTATATCATGTTTTCCTTCCGAACATGAGGAGGGCAACAAACTGTCAGATGTGTACACGTAGTAAACTTGATCCTTAATTCCATGCTTAAAAAGTCACCAGTAAAAGATTGATTTATAGTGATCGAAATGTTGCTTTGAATGCCTATTTTTAAGCTACAGTATATCTAATTTATTGGTGATGTTTTCTCATGTGTTACATTGATTTAGGAGAGCAATATTTCGTCAGATGTGCGCAGTCAACTGGATCCTGGAGTCTATGATGATAGAGGCGCCAGCAGCCATGGAACCAATCAGCAAGTGCTGGAACATCTACAAGTTCAGGTTAGGCCATTTTGTTGTTATAATAAATGCATACAAAACTGTATTTAAACGACTGAATACAAAACTAATATAATATATAATATCGTCGGTTGAGAAAGATAAGGGCGCTAAGTGGAATTTTTAGTGACATTTCAGAAATTGAGTTATGTATACCATCTTGTAGCTTCCAATGTCCTGTACCTTGTACCAAATTTTCAAATGATAATTCGTTTTAATTACTGAGATATACAGTAGACCAATAATCAAAGGGCGTTAACGGCTCTCGGCGATTTTGTTGAGAATGAGAACGGCGTTAAGCGCGCTCGGTGCCTGAGCGCATGCGCAAAACAGGTGCAGCTCGCATGTTTGCTCGATATGAGAAACCGGTTTGAACCGGTCCGGTGCGCGCGGAGACTTAGCGCCCTTATCACTTTTATAAAAATCTGCAAAAGCGCGTGATTCGTAAAACAGTTGCGTGGAAAGGATACGAATTGTGGGCGTTAAGTAATAAAACTGCACTAAAATCGGATTTGTATTTGATTGTGTCTACAATGTTAAAATACATCTTTTACCATGTTTAGATCATTACAATTATGCAGCTACTCCAGGATATCTCGAATTATAGTACTTAACGCCCTTCTCATTTTAAGCAAAGTGTGGCATTACAAGCAACATGCTTAAAATGATAAGGGTGCTAAGATTTCAACTAGCTCTAAACAAACAAACTTTAGTATATTTTGTCCCAGTTTTTTGATAGATATAAGAAAAGTATACATTCTTCATACTGTCTTTTCAAAAAGAATTAACAAATCAGACAAAGCTGTTAATTGTGACTTTTAAAAAAGGCAAAAAACTTTAAACGCGATTATCTCGGAATGACATACGGCGCGCGCGTAAGGACTTAGCGCCCTTCTCTTTCTCAACCGACGATATGAAATAATAAAATATGAAAAGCATTTGTTTTGTTTGGCAATTCAAATGTGAACAAAACATTTTCATGATAAATGCTTCAAATATAAAGATGACTGTATAATGACTGAATACTGGTGTTGATTTTGGGAGTTTTTACCTACCGGGACTCATGATAATTTGTTGGGCGAGTCCAGGGTACCCGAAATTTATCCAAATAATTTTATTTGTTGATTAATGATACAACTGAATAAACAATGTTTCCATATTTTTATATTTTGCCTTACAGTGATCTAGAACAGCGAACGTTTTGTAAGACAACTGTTCAGAGACTGAGGAAAGATAAGACGTTAGACTCTCGATGGAACGCATTCATCTCAGCAGAGGGCGCCGGGCATCTCGTAAGATTTATTGCACGCTCTTTGATTTTGCTTTTTATTACTTCGCTATTAAATCATACTTTTATGAGAGAAAAGCAGCTTACTATTAATTGCTTTTTAAAAACTGTATTCATTATTGGAGCCTATTTTATTCATATTTAATATAAACAAATTAAACTAAAAGGCTTAATATTAATTCATGCTCATTAATTGCCACTTTATATTGCTTAATATGCTATTAATTGTTTTTGTTCCATCTAATATGTAATGTCATCACTTAAAGTTTAAATAGGTATGATAGAAAAAGAGGGGATATTTTAACTTTCTATTTATTCACTATACCTGACTACATCGCTTCATAATATTGCACACGTTACCCAAACGCCATGTCATATTGTATTTTGCTTGCACAAAAACTTGTAAAAAAAAAGGGGCTTTCTCTTCATGTATTGGGTGCACAATCTGTATAAATGTTTTATTATTTCAATTCATCGATCAGCACTATCATTCATGAGCATATACATGTATGTTACATGTACATTATATTACCCATATTGCATAAATTGTATGTACATGTATTCATTCATTAAGTTTTGTTGTTCGGTGTTATCATCATTCATAATTTTCATCATGTCATGTATGTATTTCCCAGGCGGCTTTACCTAGCTTATTTCAGGTATTGTTTTTACATTTCATCCTTCTTTCAAGCATGTTTTTGTGGATTCACTCACATTTGTCACCAAACTTCACAGTTTTAATTGATCAATTAAGATTGTTTTAATTCATTCATTTTTACATTGTTAATCAATCAATTGTCACATTTAAAAAATTGTTTAATCATTCATTTGCCATTGATCATCATGCACATACATTGTACATGTATGTAATAAATAAATCATCACTTCCTTCTTCAAGCATGTTGTTGTGGATTCACTCACATTTTTCATTGAACCTCACATTTTTTATTGATGCAATGCCACATTTTTAATTGATTAATTATGATTTTTTTTTAATTTTTAATAATTTGTCACATTTTGAATTGTTTAATCATTCATTTGTCATTGATCATCACATACTGTACATGCATGTAATAAATAAAGCATCACTTATGGGGGGTGTTTCACAGAGATCCTAAGTTGATCTTAGCACTAAGATGGTCTTAAATATTATGGAAGGCCATTGGTGTCTTGAAACAGTTTAATAAAAGTTATGTTGAAATGCATAAAATGTTGATTCAAATCATATATTTTCTAATTATCAAAGAGATTCACATAAAATTCATGAAATCTCTTTGATAATTAGAAAATATATATGATTTGAATCAACATTTTATGCATTTCAACATAACTTTTACAAAACTGTTTCAAGACACTAGTGGCTTTCCATAATATTTAAGACCATCTTAGTGCTAAGATCAACTTAGGATCTTTGTGAAACACCCCCCTAATAACCCAATATCACATGTGAATTATATGCACTTTTGCTGTTGTACATGTACCTATCACTCAGTGGACACATCAGGTTAAAGAAATATATACGGTAGACATTTTACAAATATGTCAGCATAGTTACTAGATCCCTTTGAATAAACATATCATCTTCACAATGTTTATTAGATGCATGTGCATGCATAGGGTGATGATATAATACATGTTTAAAGTGATCCATTGACCCATTCCCTACGAGTTTATGAAATGCCCATAGACTTTGTACACAACCCACTCGGTTCCCGTGGTCAAGGGGTTAACTTTATACAATTTTTTATTGGTATAGGTATATTTAAGATTTCAGTCATCTACCGAGATCATCATGAGAGTCTTTAAAATGAAGTGTGAACGTTCCATTGAAAAGGAACCCTGTTTAGCGTTTATCTAGTGAAAAGTGACAAATTATGACAGATTTTATCCCTGATCATTCGCGCAAAGTATCTGGATACTATGAGCAATCAAAGTTATCTGAAATCATACTGCAATTGAATAGCGTTCTACATTGCTTTCCAATTCGATCCTAAATTACTTCCGTGATGAATAAAAAAAAAAAAACTATGTCATATTCGGTAACCATTTATAAGCCAAACACCAAAGTACAAAAGAAGTGTGAAAGCTCCAAGTGATATTGTTCGAATTTGACAAAGTTAATAGTTCACTTCAATGTAAACGCATGTTTATTGATTAAGACTGATTTAAGTCATGTCAACTAGTTTTGTTAGTGTGCATGCTCTTATTTTAATATTGATTAAGGGAGCCTTTTCATGTAGTTCGCATGATCTAATAATTTTTACACCAGTAATCTACTCTTTTTGCATGGGCACCTAATAACATGCATGATGACTTGAAGTACTGACACTCAAATTTACAACCTCATTGGTAATATATATGTGAAAATAATTCAGAGACTAGTGGGTGCCAGTGGGGTCATTTATTATTTAAAACAATTCTGGTCAGTTTCCCCTATGTTTACATTTTTAATATTTTTGGGGGCAGTCGGCAGAAATATTGGTCCAGTATTTTAACTACCGGTAAATATTAAAAAGGTAATACCATCATCAATATGTCAGATGTATGCACTGGGTGATACTTATATATATAATACATTTATCTTTATTTATTCATTCAAGTTAATCTGACTTTAACAACGAAAATATTTTGACCCAGGTCTAAAGCTTGGCAGATGTTAGAAATAATTTGCTGTATGTTTGAATTTCCAATATTTTGTTTTAATCAGCAGAGAACTCGAACCAGCACAAGAGGGCTCCTTTCAACGCAAAACTCAGGATTCAATAGGAGCGCGCGCCGTTTGTCGGCCAACAGCACGGTCAACCGGGCGTTCTCAGCCATGGGCTCTGTTGACCTTCCGACAACACCTAAGAATGAAGACGCAAGGTCGTTTGTTGAAGCAGCTGATAAACGTAAATATGCATCTAAAATTCCTGTCCAAAGTTTTTGGTATTTATCTGTTACACTTAAATACCTTCAAAATAAAATTATGTTTTTGAGAGATCGTTTGGTGAAGCAACTGATAAACATAACTAAACATATCTAAAAACACATTTTAGCATTTGTTTGTTCTGTATTTTGATTGTTACATTAGTTTAGTTTAGTGAAATATATTAAATTTGTTTGACCTGTCACATCACTCTACCAACAAATTAAAATATTCTTACTATTAGGAGGGGGGGGGGGGGGGGGAGGGATATGACTGTACATTTTTAAGTGATTCTCATGAACTTGCCAAGAGTATTTTCCTCTATGCAGTTGAACGTGTTGAATTGATTGCAATTTGTATCTCATGAATAAGCTGTTAATAAAGATGCAATGCAATCATCGAAAGATAAAACGCTTGCTTTATGTATGCCACATTATCGTTGTCATCATATTGCATTTGTGTCAGCTATACATGTATGTGACAACATTTTTAATGGAATTTGTGAATTATTTCCACTTTGCAGTTGGTGATATTCCAGACAGTGTGCTGGATTGATTGCAGTTTGTATCTTATGAATAAGCTGTTAATAAAGATGCAATGCGATCATAGAAAGATGCTTTATATATGCCACATTATCATTGTCATCATATTGCATTTGTGTAAGCTTTATGTGACTAAAAGTTTTCATGACATTTGTGCATTTGATCCACCTTGCAGTTGGTGATATTCCAGACAGTGCGTCTATACAGGGAAGGCAAGAGGAACTGCGTGGAGAAACACCAAAGCACAGGTGGGTAGAACTTATGAGTGCATGTTTTATTACTACAGGCAAGCTTTCCAACGATACCAAATTTATGAACAGTAATAAAGTAATGGGAGAGAAATTAAGGCTCAAACTTTGCAATAATCTTTGTGCAAATCAAAAATCAGTCAATAAAACACAATACATCTTCCTAACAACATACAAAAACGTTATTGCACCACCTCAAAATCATAAAGACATATTTTATCTTCCCCAAAAAATGATAATATGCCATTGACATTCATGCATGCCCGACATAACATCATTCAGAACATTTTATTCTCCCAAACAAAGGAGGGGGCGCTGTTGACAATATCAATGCATTTTGCAACATTTCACTTTTGACTTTGCCACATATTTGGATGTCATGCACATTCCATGATGAAATATTCATAACAAATGTCATATCAATGTAAAGGGGGGAAGACAAGCTTTCCAATGATACCAAATTCATGAACATAAATAAAGTAATATGAACGCGCAAGCTTCAATTGTGGAACTTTTTGTGAGGGGTTTATTTAAAATGACAAACAATGTCGTGGGTTGGTTTTTGCAGACTGAATTTATTCCATTTGTATCATGTCTAACTGTCTCTTTAAAAAGTTACTTTTGCATTTTTCATTTCAGATCACCATCAAGTCTGAGTGAAAGATCAGTGACTCCTATGTCCAGAATGAGCGGCAAAAGTTCTCTCAGCAATAAGCTCTCTGTAAGTAACATTATGGAATACTTGAACAGCTTTATTTGATTGGTATATGATGACACACGCGGTACCCCGGGGTACCGTTGTACCCCGGGGTACCATTGTACCCCGTGGTACCGCGTTGTGTAGAGCCATCTTGCGTCCAACCGTACCGCAGCTATTGCGTTGTGCATGCAGTGCAGCGCGCGATTGTATGCACGCTATACCCACAGTACAGCCCTAAAAATTAAATAAATAATTAAACAAAATGGCGGATTTTCATCTGGTACCCCGGGGTACCGGTTATGTCATCATATATTGACAGTTTATTAAGAATATCTTATTGCACCAAAATCAAGATGTTAAAATTACCTTCAGTAAGGATTTTGATAGCTAGTGCTTATAACCCTTATACATATTTCTGTATTTTGCTTGTGTAATTCAGAAATCTGTATGGGCAAAATGGAATACTGTTTGAAATTATCAAATTCAAGAAGTCATAATCATAATGAATTGTTAAATAAAATTATGGTTAACATGCATAATATAAATGTAGATTAATTAAAAATATGTGGGGATTGCAAAATCTTGCAGGTGGACAGGTTAAGTTAATCAGTTTTGTTTTTGGTTGGGAAACCAATGGGAACGTGATTGGTCCGTTACTAATTCTATTGGGATTGCACAATCCATTAGTGAACAGGCTCACCTATTGCATACTGGATATCAGCTGCACCATGTATCAACTCTATGGGAATTACAGTACAGTAGCTAGTAAGCCTGAGTCATGTCGGAATTTTTTTGTTCCGGAATCCGCCGGTGTTGTGCCGGTCGGAATCCGGTATTCCGATAAAAAAAAACCTGCCAATGAATGATACGGAACGAACACGCACTAGAAGGTCTGCCATAGCTTCGGCAGCGCAGGCAAGCCCCGCGCTGCGAGACAGGCCAACTCAACTGCCTTGACCTTGCATTTTTCAAGTTGCACTCTTAAAAAGTGCCGAAAAGGAACGAAAATGTAAGATTATTACGATTAAGATCGCACCTATTCTAGACTCTTATTTTACTTATACGAGAACAATTACCTGCAAAAACAGCAACAAAAAAAAATGCGCTGATTATATCTCGAACATTTTCTAACTCCTCAAACCTGCATGTGTACTGAAGCTTACATCATATCAGTATACAACGTACGACGTCACGAATAAGTCAACACTAACACTTCACTTGTATACTTTCCGTGCAGCTTATCGGGTCTTTTTTCTTACGCGAGATATCCATCCGCCGGGAATTGGGGAATTCCCCAATTCCCGGCGGATGGATATCTCGCGTAAGAAATGAGACCCATAACCTGCACGCAAAGTACACGAGTGATATGGCGGGCTGTACCGATAGAGGGCGGACTGGATGTCAACGTTTGAGAATCGTTTAATCCATGTGCAGTATTACGTACATGGGTGACATGGTACGGCGCAGCTCTGAGCTGATAGCAGCTAGCTGCGGGGCCGGGGCGCGCCGGGGTAGCTAGTCTACGACGTCGATCGTATGCCGTACTCGCCGCACCGCGCGCTAGATCGGCTGTCATAATAAACGCGGCGGATTTCTTGTCGTTGTAAGTTGCATTCGACATCGTCTTTCTTGTACTTTTTTGTCATTTGTTTTCTTCTGATAGTTTTCTACTACAAAATATGAATTTTTGAGGAAAAAGAGGTTTTCCGCGATTTTCATCGGAATACCGGAATGGAGAAAACCAAACCGGAACACGCACACACCGGACGGATTCCGGTATTCCGTCCGTTCCGACCCAGGCTTAGTAGCTAGGAGGGAGCAGGTTAATCACAACCTGGGGCCTTCTTCTTCTTCTTCAGCCTACTTCACTCCACTGCAGGAGGAAGGCCTCTTCACCAATTCCATTTTGTTCTATCTTGAGCTATTCTCTGCCAAACAATGCCATTTTGTGCTGTTAAATCATCCCTCCATCTTCTGCTTTGTCTCCCTCTTTTTCTGGTTTGGTGTCTAGGAGTCCAAACTGTAGTTGTATGTGTCCATCTGTTGTCATATCTCCTGGCTAGGTGTCCTGCCCATCTCCATTTCTTTGATTTGATGGTCAATATTATATCCTGCACTCCTGATTTCTGTCTTAGGTCTATATTTGTCATCCTGTCCTTCTTTGTTACACCTATCATTATTCTTTCCATAGCCCGTTCTGTCACTCTAAGTCTTTTCTCCAAACGTTTGGTGGTTGTCCAGGTGGGGCCTATTGATAACCAATTGCCTACAGGAGCCCGGTTGGTCCTGGATTAGCTCTGGAGATTACAAAATGTAGTAGCTAGGGAACAGTTTAACTGAATAAATGTTGTTTTTGTTTGACAGAAACAAGATCTTGAAGAGAAGGATAAACTGGAGAAGCCTCGTGAGAGACAGGTCAGGACATGGGTTGCATCTACCAACAGGAAACTGCACAGAGCAAAAAGGTGAGTGTTTGCCTACATTTGCATCAACTATTTTTGCCTAACAACAAGCAAATACTGTAAAAGCATTGCCATGGTATTGACTTAAGCCATCAGAGTTATAAAACATGTGTTAAAGAGGCAAAAACAGAATCCTAATCGTTATTGTTTTGATTCTACCTTCGGTAGAACCAACTGCCACAACCAGTGGTCCACATCAACGGCCTGGCTGCATTTAGAGAGGCTGCCTTACCAGTCATCAGAACAATGCAGCCTCCTCCTGGGTCACATCTACTTTAAATGGACCCATGTTTTTACTTGCACCATTCACTCCCTATATTATTGTAAATATGAGGGAAATTGTATTTATACACCATGGCACCTCCGTATGGCACACAACACTTCATCCCAGTATAGCTTCCTGTGTGAGCTGCAAAAGGGATTATCACATCAAGTATCAAGTATCAAGGTACAAGATATGGTGGAAATGCAGAGTTCAAGTTAATGTTAATACTAAAGCCACCAGCAACCAATCCCTTACCTTGCATTATTTGCCATTATTTAAACTCAAATAGAAATCAAATGATAAATCCAAACTTGATATTTATCTGGTATGAGAAATATGTTTTGCAGAATCAAAGTCAATTGTAAGAAACAAGAATCCTAATCACTATTGTTTTTATTTCACTTTTAGTGCTCCAACAAGGAATGGAGGAAATGGAGAAACCACAGCTGGAACCCCAGAGTTCAAGCCCATGTTTCCTAGTCGCAAGCACCTGCATCTAGCGGCAGAGCTCAGAACCAGGTTTGCTGATGTCACAGAAGACCAAGCCCTAATGCTGCACGACAAACTTGAGGCACTGGAGAAGTAAGTACTCCTTTAAATATCCCTTTCAGCAGTCAGATGTCCAAGAAAAAGATCTTTGTAAAGAAATTGCTACCTTTCCACTTATAGTTTAGAAAGAGTATATCAGGGATCCACACTAACTTTTATTGATTGTGGTCTAGTAGGGCAGTTACCTCTCAACATGCCCAGGGGGAAAAAAAAAACATTGCCAACATCACTTTTCAGTGAATTTTAAACTTCCATGTGACTTGCCATTGTTTGCTGACAAGGAAATGCAAAGTTATCTTGTTCTTATGGACAACTTTGGCAATTTGTTTCTGTATAGGAAATGCTTTGAGTGGAGTGAGAACAAGTTCCAGTCGATCAGGACCAACGTTCACATCAGTTCTCAGTTGACCCTGCTGAAGGAAAAGGGATATAAGCCTCCAACCATTATGAGCTTTCTCTATGTGGCTAATCATATTCCAGGTGTAAATATAACCTTCTCTATTCATTGTGTCACTATCTTGCAGGAAACGTCTAGAGCGTAGTGAAAACAAGTTCCAGTCGATCAGGACCAACATCCACATCATTTCTCAGTTGGCCCTGCTGAAGGAAACAGGGTATAAGTCTCCAACCATTATGAACCTTCTCTATGTGCATTAAAATCAAATGGTCAAATTCCAGATGTAAATCTAACCTGATCTACATGTACTCATTGTGTCCCTAACTTGCAGGAAACGTCTAGAGCGAAGTGAGAACAAGTTCCAGTCGATCAGGACCAACGTTCACATCAGTTCTCAGTTGGCCCTGCTGAAGGAAGCGGGACAAGACAAGGATGAGCTGCTTGCAGAGGAGAACAAACGCAAGAAGAAACTTGAGGATGAAAGCAAGTGGTAAGTAAACTCTCCCTACTTTAACCCATTAATTGGTTGTCATGAATTTGCCAATTTGAACAACAAATTTGGACTTGAAAACGTGACAATGTTTTGCCGATTTAAGGAGAGCAAGAGGTAAACTCTCCACACACACTTTTTCTCTACTTGCCAATTTAGGCAAGTAAAATCATAAATGGTCAAATTTTACATGTATGAACAGAAATTTTACTTGCCAACATACTTCTAGAGCTGAGATTCACATGTAAGGAATCAAGTTTTATTTCCAGATGAACTGAAATCAGGCAACCAAATTAGACCATTTATGAAACTTTACTTGCCCCAGGCTATCAGGCAGTCATGTGACAGATTGATTGATATTGTTTTGTCTTTAGGTATCAAGAGCTTGTGAGGAATCTTCCACCTGAGGTATATACTCTATTGAACTATACTTCATACAAAATAACTTTTTTAATGCCTGTAGGTACCAAGAACTGGTGAGGAATCTTCCACCTGAGGTCTACCAACACCTTCCTTGTATTTCCTTTCTGGACAAGCTACATAGTCTGGGCAATATCTACAACTTGAAGGCTACTCCACAGAAGTGTGAAATGTTATCAGAGATACAGACATGTTATTGGAGATCGAAAATGGATATATTCTCTTACTTAATACTTGATTTAAATTGTTTTGCCTTTAGGTACCAAGAACTGGTGAGGAATCTTCCACCTGAGGTCTACCAACACCTTCCATGTCTAGCCATCCTGGACAAGTCTGGGCAAGATAGAGAGTCGGAAGGCTACTCCTCAGATGTAAAACATATTGGAGATTTAGAAATGGATATATTCCCTTCATCAATACTTCATTGAATATTTTTTGCCTGTAGGTACCAAGAACTGGTGCGGAACCTTCCACCTGAGGTCTACTAACACCTTCCATGTCTAGCCATTCTGGACAAGCTACAGAGTCTGGGCAAGATTGAGAGTCCGAAGGCTACTCCTCGGAAGTAAAACAAGTTATTGGAGATTCAGAAAAATTGATATATTCTGTTCAACAATACTTCATTAAATGTTTTTTTTTTTCTTTTTGCCTGAAGGTACCAAGAACTGGTGAGGAATCTCCCTCCTGAGGTCTACCAACACCTTCCATGTCTAGCCATCCTGGACAAACTACAGAGTCTGGGCAAGATTGAGAGTCGGAAGGCAACTCCACAGAAGTTCACCAACGTCCTGTCCGGCCTGAGGCACTGGGAACTGTGTTCACCAGACATCAGCGCAGCGATTGAGGTAAGAGTCCAGTTAATGTGATGAAAGGTACTGCGGAAAAATGCTTGTTGACTCAAAATCGCATGTGGAATAAAAATTAGTTTTTGATCCTAGCAGATTCTTTTTTTTTTTAGGCAAGAAATGAGCCCAGTTAACCTGTTCCCTTTGAAATTCTGAAATCTCCATAGACTTCGTACACAACCCACTGGTTCCATAAGCAATGGGTTAGATTCTGAACGCTGTGTTTCCAGGAGCAAAGGTTTCAGGTCATAGAGATAGTGTTCACCCACGAATAAGAAATTGAGGCACATTGTTTCTGTGAGTGTGGCACATCAAAACCAGCTCAGGTGAATTTTCCTCAAGAAAAAGACAGCATCTGTTCTCCTGATATCATTGAGATGAGGCATAAGATAAATAATGTAAAGAAAGGGAGGAGGGCATTATTGATGTGGTTGTAAGAAACTGAAATTTGAATTAAAAAATATTCAACATATTGATTGACAAGGACAGTCTATGCTCCTTCTTCCAACTATGATTATAACGTAAGGTAAACAATTCTTAGCATATGTACATGTCACTTGTTGCTCTTGTTTAACATGCATTTTAATGATATTCTGCTCTCATGTTTCATCCCTTATTCCACAGTTTGTGCGAGAAAAGGTCGTTGGTATGGCTGTGGAGGAATTTGAGGCGTGGTACCAAGCTGAGATGCCCAACGTGATGCGATCCAAGAGTGCTCCGCCCACTGCAATGTGAAGAGATCTACAAGACGGGTCACCAAGCAACAGATGTTAATAATGTTAATGTAAAAGCATTTGTGGAAGGAATAGACTTGTTTGTCTTAAACAAGACCCTAGATACCAGATAGGGTTCCAAGTTTAGATGCCCAGTGTGTTGCGATCCAAGAGTGCTCCGCCCACTGCAATGTGAAGATATCTACAAGATGGGGAATTGGACAACAGATGTTAAAAATGTTACTATAAAGGCATTTTTGGAAGGATTAAACTTGTACTGTATGTCTTTAACAAGACCCTGGATACCAGAGAGGGTATTTAGTGAGGCGTGGTACCAAGTCGAGATGCCCAATGTGATGCAATTCCAAGAGTGCTCCGCCCACCGCAATGTGAATAGATCTCCAAGATGGGTCACCAGGCAACAGGTGTTACAAATTTTAGTATATGGAAGGAATAGACTTTAATGTCTTTAAAAAGACCCTGAATACCACAGAGGGTATTTAGTGAGGCATGGACCCAAGCCAAGATGCCAATGTGATGTTATCCAAGAGTGCTCCATCCACTGTAATAATGAAGAGATTTCCAAAACGGGTCGTTGGACAACAGTTGTTATAAATGTTAGTATAAAGGCTAATATAATATTGAACAACAACTTAGATAAATATCTAAGAGGGTGTTTGAGGGGTGCACCAAGCTGACTGGAGATGCCCAATGTGATGCGATCCAGGAGGACTTCTCCCACCGCAATGTATAGAGATCTCCAAGATGGGTACATCAGACAACGGATGTTGATATGAAAGCATTTGTGGAATAAATAGACTAATGCGTATGTAGCAAGATCTTCGATATCTGAGAGGAACAGGGTGTGTATCAAAGTTTTTGAGGCATGGCACAAAGATTTGATACCCAATGTGATGCGATCCAAGAGTGCTTTGCCCTCCGCAATGTGAAGATGGTGGATTCAAAAGTGTGCTTCCTATTTCTTTTGGATGAACTGGTTTTATCCGACATCCCTAAAACGCTGAGTAGGAATGTCATTGCACAAATAAAAGTGTACCAAAGTGTGATGTCACAGCTATTCTTTTCCTTATAAGTAATGTCAGGCAAGCCAGAAAAAGACCCACTCCCAAAAGTTTGAATCAGAGAACATGTTGTTTAGAACCATTAATATTTGTTATAACAAAAGAATGTGACATCACTACGTTGGTACTCTGTAATGTCATTATTATTATTATAAGTAGTAATAATAATAGGTCCAAACCTGCACTGTTTTCTTGTGCACCATCTCAACTCCCCTGTGAGCTTACTAGCCAAGACCAGGTTGTTGGACCATTCTCAAACATTATTAATGGCCCGGTCAGATATCAACGGATAGCGGAAACGTATGCCCAACGAATAGACAATTTGCAAAATTAAATTATCCGGTGATGAAAGTCGTCTCCATTGCTTCATGTACAAAACATAGAACAACGTACATGTACATCACCGGACAAGGAACGGACAAGAAACGTATAGAACGGATGGAAAATTTAGCTCTCCGTTTGACATCCGTTTGCGCAATCCGTTGATATGTGACCGGGCTATAATGAAGAGATTGTCATATGTGTTACATTAACTGCAGTAAAAGGAAAGCATGATTTTAAATTGATAATCAATGTGAGGAGACCATTTTTAGGTGCCATCAATGATCAAACAAAATAAAGTTCAAATTGATACATTGACAACAATACAAAAGTTACCTAGTATTTGATAGCAGTAAAGAGCTCACTGTGATAGCAATGTGAAGTATGTGGTGATGCTACTGGTATGCTATTCCTGGTTAAAAAGCGAAAATTTGCGTCAGCTTTTACAACTAATTACAGTATGACGTTTATAAACGCTCTTGAGCTGAATGATTATCAATGATAGATATCGTCATACTAAAGGGGCATTTGAAAAAATATTTTATTCTTCTCTTACCATAAGCCAAACAACGCTGTAGAAGAGAAATTCATTTTTGTGGAGTATGTTAGACACTTTACAGGTGCACCTTTAATAACATGAACTGTTAGAGATGCAAGTTTTGTAAAGGTACTTAATTCTCTTATAATATTTATTAACCCATTCAGGACTGGTCCCAAATATAGTCTAACTAGGTTTTCTGCAGAATACATGTGATACCAAAATCAAAACATCAAACGGTCTTAGAGGGGTTTCACACATCTGCCAAATTGTGATTGCAATCACGATTGGAATCATTTTTCACTCTAATCACGGTATTTTTTACTGTGTAAAAGCAAACTAGAATCACGAATCGCGAAACTCGAATTGTGGTCCGGAGGTGTTTTCTAATCATGATTCACTCAAATCACGGTGCGAATCTCTAGTGTGAACGGCTTGACCTCTAAAACACGATTTGGGAGGCGGAGCTTACGTGACCTTACATTTACATGCACTTCCGCCGATAAACTGGGCGCTCTTCGCTTCGAGTGCAGTCATGCAGTGTACTAGTGCTCTCCTTGTTTGATTGACAGGTACAATGTACATCTCCAGAATCGCGATTGTAATCACAGTCTGCATGAAGTCGTTTTCGTTGTGTGTAAGCAAGGCAACAGAATCACGTGATTGTAAACATGATTCTAATCGTGATTGCAATCACGACCTGGCAGACGTGTGAAACCCCTCCAAGTAATGATGTAGGGTTCTGATTGTCATTGTCTTCAGATTTATGATTAAACTGGTTTCATTTCCTTGTTGTGGTATTTATGCATCTAGACTTCTGCATCTGTCTATATCCCTTCCTGGTGAATGGTACTCATCTTCTGTAATTATACTTTAAATTTTTTCTTCTCGAAAAACAGAAACGAGTTGCATAAAAAGTAAGATTTTGGTTTCATTTTCATAAGCATTATGGTCCAGGTGTTCAATCATCAAATCCTTTCAAATTTAAAATCTGATTTGATGTAGAATTTCGCACCAGGAATGTTAAACTTTTGTGAAACATTAATCTGTTCACATTCATCAATATCTTTTTTAAATTAACAAATATGTTTACTTGGGTTTTTTTTTAAGGCGCCTTGATAAA
This sequence comes from Echinarachnius parma, assembly GCA_037951105.1. Lineage (NCBI taxonomy): Eukaryota > Metazoa > Echinodermata > Echinoidea > Clypeasteroida > Echinarachniidae > Echinarachnius > Echinarachnius parma. The sequence continues at coordinate 44,789 of JBAMJV010008901.1, read as the reverse complement.
ACAAAATATGGTGAAGTATTAAAACAGAATCACAATATGATGTTACTATTCTTCCTTTTATAACTCATTTTATTTTGTAATCTAGTTTTCGTTTATCTTAAATGGTGCAAGATTGATACTTCCAAACCAACATTTTGTGTAATGTTATACAAAATGTTTGTATCATGAAGTACATGTACATGTATAGCGAGTATTTAATAGACTAATGTAATGCGTGTGAACAATCTTGTCATATTTCTGATATATTGATATTGGAAGAATTTCCTCAAACCAAAAAGTTTGTTTAAAGATCAAGTCTTTCAGAATTTCCAAAGTGCTTACCTCGTAAAGATTATGAAGAAAAATAAGCATGCCATATAAATATGTAATTAGATTTGTTTTTAGCTGAGATTGAAAGTACTTTTTTTTAAATATATTGATCAAAGCTTTGTTTGGTGCAGTAATGATTGTACAGTATTATAATCAAACAACTTCTTCCAGGTGGAAAGGTTGTTAATTGTTTCTAAAGTAACCTCAAATTATTTCCTCACTTGGATTGTATAGTCAGAATATCTTGTTTGTTTTCATTAGGAGAGTCGGATAATAATGTTAATGGCCAAGGTCTCAAAATAAAAAAAATAAACAACACACTAGCTTTGTTCCAACCTAATACAAGTTTATTTTGGATGATAAGGGCCTAGTGAGCAACAGTTGTCTTTGTCACAGACCCCGTTTTTCTTGCTAAGCATACATGTAATAATAGTGATGCGCCGCGAGCGTCGAAAGACGGAACGTGCGCTATATAAGTAGGCACCATTATTATTATTATTATTATTATTATGTATGTTACCTACTGAGATAACCCTATTTGGCACTTAAAAGTATATCTTATTAAATAGACTAGTGTGGTTTTTATGCCTCCACAACAAAGTGGTAGGCTACTGTTTTTTTTTTCTCAGTACTTTGACTTTGATTGCTTATTTTTTCCAATAAATGGCAGTATTATATATTTTTTTTACTGATATTTTTCAGATGGTAGACACTATTGTATTATATATGATCGTACAAATTTAAATGATGATTACCAAACATGCAATTTTAAATGATAAATTGCAATGTACTTAATATAGACTGGCATTCTTATGTTGAATTTTCAAACCTAACCATATAACTTATTTTGCTTCATTTTATAGCTCGATAATTAAAAGTGTTTAAAATAATAACTTTATCTGGCTGAAAACTATACAAACAGGGTCATACTTTTATATTTTGTTGATAGGGAATACATGCTTGCACCAATATTGGTTGCTGTTTTTGGTATGGAGTTTCATTTAATATATTGTCATAGATTAATAATTAAGATTTAGTTCATGAATTGAGGTATAATTTATCAATTAAGGTATAGCTTATAAATTAAGGTATAAATATTTTATGATTAATTGGCATTATTAATCATTATACCTATCATTACATGTTTATCAATAATTGTTTAGCCCATTATTGGTTTTCAAATCAGGCAGTACAACTAATCTTTATAATTGATAAACAAAAGCTCGTTTTCAGGCATTAACCATGCAAGCATGCCCACGACTTGGCATGCATGACTAAAAAAACAGATGCTCTTTACAAATTGCATAGAGCATCAGTCCTTTTTGTCACGTCGTGGGCACGCTTTGGTAGAGAATGCCCGTTTCCATACATGATTAGCCTCACCACTTTGAGACGCTAAGAAGTGTATTTTCATATCAGACTTAAATCATGTCTTTAAATTTATTGCACTTTTGACTGAAATTAGGACAAAACATACATGTGAATCTCACTTATAGTTTCATCATTCTGGGTTTTATTGTAGACACTCTGTAATGAATTAATGACAATCATGTGCATTCAGTTACATACTAATTTGATTTCCTGTTGCAATGTATTGAACATTTGTAGTAGGTATGCATAGATGATACACAGATTAACTAGATTTCTAAAGATTTTTAGAAAGAATATGTCTTTATTTTTTAAACTAACACATTCATATCTGCAATGTTGCAATATTCTCTATATTTTCTAAATAAAACTTAGTTTGAATTGTTCTGTACAATTCAAATAAAAATGAAATACAAATAGCCTTGTATTTGTTTGTATTTGTATGTGGTTTATATGTAATATGACACATATACCTTACATTTTACATCATACACATGTTTTACACAAGAAAAAGACTGATAAAACTGATATTATTTTGTCAGGTTATGCATAATGAATTTTATTAAAGGTGGATTAAACTGGTAACATGATCATGTACATACTTATACTAATATAATATGTAGACATGCATTACATACATGTGTACATATTAGGCATGTATGATTCCTGAATTTAAAGGGATAGTTGAGTTTTGGTAAAGAGAATACACTGAGTATTGGTCAAACTGAATTTTAGTAATCAAAACCTGCACCATTACATTACAAACTAATAGTTATAACTCCACCATGCTCGTAAGGAATACAAAATTATATACAAAACTCGACTATCCCTTTAAAGTCATACCTGTAAAGTGTCCAAATCCATGAAAATTACTTGGAGCTTCCTCGTTTCTCTTCTACCGTGTTGTTTAGCTTATGGTAAAAGAAGAATAAAATAGGGTTTGATTTTTTCAAATGTCCCTCTAGTATGAAGATAATTATCATTTAAATCTTTTATTTCAATCACGTTGATTAACGCTTTTGATAAATAGTACAATTGTCCTAGCTGAGAACGTCCGCATGCAGCATGCGTGAGAACATTCCGGAGATTGAACTTTGAGCCGAGCGAGTGCAAATTCCATGAATTCTGTACTACGTGTGTAAACATACACGGGTGCGAATATCTCAAACGGATCATTCATTACTGCGACAAATGTATGGCAGACCATCAGTATTCGGTGATAAAATATGAACTCAATATTCGTTTTTTTCACTAGGTAAACAGTGTTCGTTTTCTTTCAAACTGTAACAAATATTTCAATTGTATTTTACAATGATATTGATATAGGATTGAAGTCTCAAATGTCATTTTGTGCAATATCTGACACTTTACAGGTATCACTTTAAAATGTGCATGTACATTATACTAATACTAATATAATATGTACACATGCATTACATACATATTAGGCATTGTATGATCCCTGAATTTAAAGGGATAGTTGAGTTTTGGTATAGAAGGTACAGTTTTGGTCAAACTAAATTTTAGTAACAAAAACCTGCACCAAACTAATAGTTCAAACTCCACCATGCTTGGAAGGTATACAAAATTATAAACTACTAAGTAAAAAGGCTGTTATCATTCAAAAGAGCTGTTAAAAGTAACTCAAGAGGGCGGTCTCTGTGGACGTGGTGTGGCGAGATTGGTAGAGCGCGTGCCTTCCAATCGTGAGGTCCCGAGTTCGAACCCAACGTATGCCCATCGCGATTTTCCTTCAGCAAGAAAATTATCCACATCTGCTGCTCTCGACCCAGGTGTATAAATGGGTACCCGGAAGGATGGAAAGGAGTTACTTAGCACTGTGTGCACCTACGAGGTTGCCTAGCTGGAATGCTCCCCAGGGAGTGGACAATGTGCACTTTGTGTGCTGGATTGAGTGCAGTATGTATCCGATGACCGGGGTAATAATAGTGATCCGCCGCGAGCGTCGAAAGACGGAACGTGCGCTATATAAGTAGCCACCATTATTATTATTATTAAAATGCATTGGTTTCAACCATTTTTGATAAAAAATTGTGCATGGGATGTTTTGTTAAAAAAAAACATTTTGAAAATTTGTGAAAAGTGCATGCCAAGCATTTTATAATAAATTTGTTTAATCATTGAATAAACCTGGGGCCCCAGGTTTATTCCGATCGGATATATTTTATTGATATTTCAGCCATCTCTGAACCGATTTTGATAAAATAAAGTTTATTCTGTAATTAAAATTGTATGCTCTTTCAAATTTGACACTCAGTTTTTCATTACCGCACAACAAAATATTTTGTGCAGCACCCTCTATACCAAAACTCAATTATCCCTTTAAAGTAATGAAAAAAACATGAAAAACAAACAATACACTTATACAAAGCTAGATATACATATTCATATATGAACATAATTAGATATGTAGTATAATGTACCTAATGTAGACCTGTACATAATGGCATATGTTATGATACAATGGAAATACAATATTAATATGTAGTTTATACACATCAGATTGTAGAAATCCATTCCAATCCCCAAAGACAAAAACAAATAATTATTTTTTACAAAGCTAGCTAGTATATGTAGTATAGAGAAGATACATAGATCATAAAAAATATATATTCATATATGAACATAATTACATATGTTGTATTATGCACTTAATTAATGTGGGCCTGTACTTGTGTTATGATAACAACATTGTATGGCATGCATAAAGATATACAAATAAAATATTAACATGACGTTTATTCACATAAATCATTGTATAAATCCGGTATTGTAACTATCATGCATAACTAGACCCCCCCCCCCCCCCCCCCTTTCTCCCCCGAAAAAAAAAAATACAAATTAAAAATAGACTCTGTTTCGACGTTATACTGACGCTAAGAATATATATATCGGTAATATTAAACAAAGAATACCCGTTTAGAGGTAGTGATTCCTGACTTCATTATCATCATCATCATCATCATCATCATCATCATCATCATCATCATCATCATATGATCCATTAAATGTTAATTGATTCATTGTTGATATCATCATTAGGCTCTAAGTTGCCATTGGCAAGAAAATATTTCTGGTCAGTTTCCTTTATGTTTGAATATGTACATTAGTTAATGTATGCTACATTTTGCATATAAACACAACAAAAAAAGTAACTCCCCCCCTAAGCAAAATGCCGTAACTTTTTAACAAATTGGGTTTGAGCAACATAACTTGGCAGGAATGTTTCTAAAATGCTTGGCTTAATGTCTCTGTGAAAATGAATTTGATCCGCCATGCCATGCATGAGTGAGCACACATTAAAGGAAAAATGTCACTTTTCAAAAGTCACAAGAGTCAAAAAGTGAAAATTCTACCTTTGATGTGTGGTCACTCATCCATGACTCGACGGACCAATTTCATTTTCACACATCAGTTAGTCAATAAATGGAGGAACAATCCTGCCGAGTTATTTTGCTCAAAACCTTTTCGTTCAAAAGTTATGTTATTTGATGAAGGGGGACTTATTTTTGTGTTGAGTTACATTGATCAGTATTGTTGGAATAAACTCAACAAAAAAAGTAAGTCTCCACGTGATTAGAATAACATAACTTTTTAACAAAACTGTTTTGAGCAAAATAACTCGGCAGGATTGTTCCTACACTTATTGACTAACTTCTGTGTGAAAATGAAATTGGTCCATCGAGTCATGCATGAGTGAGCACACATCAAAGGAAAAATTGGCACTTTGTGTGCTCACTCATGCGTGACTCAATGGACCAACTTCATTTTCACTCAGAAGTTAGTCACTGAGTGTTGGAACAATCCTGCCGAGTTATTATGCTCAAGACAAGTTTGTCAAAAAGTGACGCCATTTTGATTAGGGGACTTTTTTGTTGTGTTTATGAATCAAACACGCTCAAGTTAGTTAATAAGTGTAGGAACAATCCTGCCGAGTTATTTTGCTCAAAACATTTTTGTTAAAAAGTTATGTTATTCTAATCACGTGGAGACTTACTTTTTTGTTGGGTTTATTCCAACAATACTTGATCAATGAAACTCAACACAAAAATAAGTCCCCCTTAATCAAATAACATAACTTTTGAACAAAAAGGTTTTGAGCAAAATAACTCGGCAGGATTGTTCCTACATTTATTGACTAACTTATGTGTGAATATGAAATTGGTCCGTCGAGTCATGGATGAGTGACCACACATCAAAGGTAGAATTTTCACTTTTTGACTCTTGTGACTTTTGAAAAGTGACATTTTTTCCTTTAATGTGTGCTCACTCATGCATGGCATGGCGGATCAAATTCATTTTCACAGAGACGTTAGCCAAGCATTTTAGAAACATTCCTGCCAAGATATGTTGCTCAAACCCAATTTGTTAAAAAGTTATGGCATTTTGCTTAGGGGGGAGTTACTTTTTTTGTTGTGTTTATATGCATAGTGTTCATTATCATTCGTAACATACCGATTGACTGCAAAGTGACATTTTCAAGCCTATTTCAGACTAGTGACAGCCATGAGAAAACAATGAATATAAGACAACGCATTGGCGTAAGAGGCGGGGCTGCAGCTCCCCCCCCCCCCCCCGAGGTTGAAAACGGCCATGTTCAGGCAAAACCAGGTCATACTGGGGAAAAACCATGACATATTGGGGCAAAATAATGTCATATTCCGGCAAACTCATCCATGCATGAACTCATCTAACATTCAGACAAAGTCATATCATTATGCAATAAAACATATTACATCTCATATTCAGGCATATCAAAGAGGCGAACGAAGACTCTTTTTTGCTTGTCAGGCGAAAAAACAGGAAGGGTAATTATTTGGGCAAAATACATCACCCCTACCATGCCTACGCCCATGAGACAAAAGTACACTATTATACGGAGTGGCCCAAGAACAACTTTAAAAATGGAACGGCATACTCAGGTATCAAGCCAACGTTGGTATATTTTTGGACTCTGGTTGGACCAACGTTGGCCATTTTGTTCACATCGTTGGTCCAATGTTGACCAGCAGCGTTGGCATGTTGGACCAGCGTTCGGTTGCAACTCTTTATATCGTTACAACACGCACCATACCTAGGCGCTTACAAATCTGTCGACGGTATGTCGGAATTTGAACTGAGTTCACCAAGGTGTGACTGCTTCAATGTTCCTGAATCCTCCTCTGACTCCTCAGACTCGGAATATTCATCACTTTCCTCCTGTGGAAAATGTATTTAAAAAAGAAGAATTACATGATTAAAGGGGCAGTTCAGTTTTGGTATAATAGAGGGCGCTGCAAATTCTTTATTTTGTTGAGTTAATGAAAAACTGAATGTAAAATTTGAAAGAGCATACAATTGTAATAACAGAATAAACTTTATTTGATTAAATATCAATCAGGACCCTGACGAAAAACAGTATCATTGCTGATCAGGCTATCCTGTATAAATATATTTGAATAAATAATAAATAAATAAATAAATATATTCGATCGGAATAAAGATGATTTTTTTTTAAAATTAAAAAATGCTTACACTTGATAGTTGTTGATGATCTCTCCATTTAATCATTATTTTAACAAAACATCACATGCATAATTTTGTATGAAAAATGGTTGGAATCAATGCTTTTTTAGAGAGTGCCCTTTTGTGTTTTAATGGCTCTTTTTGAATGATAACAGGCTGTTTACTTAGTCGTTTGTAATTTTCTATACCTTTCGAGCATGGTGGAGTTATAACTATATATTAGTTTGTGCAGGATTTGGTTACGTCTAAAGCTCGGTCTTACCAAAATTGTACTACCCCTTTAATCTTTGACGGATATGATTAGAGGGGGACACGTGAGCAATTAGGGGACACACTGTTTGTATCTCTTGATTTTGTAACGAATTTGCCCCTAATGTTTTTTGTATTGTTCTTATCAACTTTTTGAGCACGTGCCCCCTATCCCCGCCTCTGGCTACGCAAGTGTCAACAAGACTGCCCCCTATATTCGTTGGAACCCTTGCCCCGTGCCCCTTCCTCCCCGCCCAAGTCCCCCCCCCCATCTATGATATTGACTACGGTTAGCAAAATTCCATACCGTAAGGGTTGGTGGAACGAGCTCTGAACTCAATTTGTGATCCCGGCAATGATCCGACGACGATGGATCTGCGTACACTATGTCGGCGAGGATTGTGATCTGCAGCAGTTCCTTTTCTTTCTGACTGAGTTTCGTCGAATTTGCGATGTCGCGCGCTATCATCGCAGCATTGTCCCCAATCGAGCTATCTGTGCGCAGTAATGGACGCTTGGACGGTCCTCCTTTCCGTGCTAACTGCATGCATATGAGACGTAGAGAGAGGAGGGAGAAGGTTTTTCAACAAATTATATTATTTGACTTATTTTATTTACATATTTTCAACAAATTATATAATTTGACTTATTTTATTTGCATATTTTCAACAAATTATCATTAATTTTGACCTATTTTATTTGCATAATTTTCAACAAATTATCATTTGACTTATTTTTATTTGCATATTGTTAACAAATTATCAGTCAAACAAAAACTATCAATCGTGAACACAATGTCTTACACATAATGCATAAACTAATCGAGTTCAATGTATCTTTTTCCATTAATGAAGGAGAGAAAAGCCGCTTGCAATGCATATAAATGGAGTCATAATAGACACAGTTGAAAAGTAAAAACATAAATGCACAAGAATTGTTCACCAAAAATAAGAGTATTTTTATCAAAACTGTTGCCCGACGATGCAAGAAAGATGAACAATATTGAGCATGCGTGGGCACAAGGCGTGCGGGAGGGGGTTAATACAAAGAAAGAGGGGAGCAAGGAATCTCGCAGAAATAAAAACACAAAATTAGAATAACATTATAATTTAGCATTTCGACGTTCATGGCCGAGGCATGGACAGACAGAAGGACGGATGCTGCATGGGGGGAAATATTTAACTTTTGGGTCAGATGAAACACGGATGGAACTTCAAATTATGCTAGACATAATGCTAGATACTAATACCGTTTCGCCACATTTCGGTCCCTCAGTCGGATATGAAACGGAATGAGATATAAAAGAGCTAAACTTAACCCCGGTCTTACCAGGTCCTCATGGGGAAATAATTGCTCTCGACTGGTAGCAGGTTGCATGCCAGAAATTTCCCCTCCTCGTGACACCTCGGCTCTCTTTCGCTCCAGTTCAGTTTGCAAATGCTTCTTAGTGTCTTTGACGACAGAATCGAACCGTTTCTTGGGCAGCTTCTGGAACTCGCACTGGAGCAGTTCTTGGAAGTCGGGGCAGATAACCCAGGTGCCAGTTGTTACGTCATGAGTCTGGTAAGAATTTATTTGAACGATTATGTGATATAAGATGAAAGTCATGTATTGTATTCCAAATCATATGGGAATTGTACTTGATATGATATTAAATACGCATGCTTTATCCTTGCCGGAAAGAACGCGCTCATCCACAGTGTGAACACACTGTGTTTCACAGTCTGGACCACAATGTTAAAATGTTCACAGTGTGAAAACCAACTGACACTTTGAACACGTTGTGAACACACTGTGAGGGCACTATCGCCACAGTGATAAATTTACTGGGTTTACAGTGTGTACAAATGTGCGCTCACACTGTATGTGTGTGTGTTCACAGTGTGGGTTGGATTTCACACTGTGGAGCGAACATGATTGTTCTTAGCCCTTATGCTGTTATGTCGATCGTGATCAGATGAAACGAGTCATATTCGCACTTGGTCCACTCTTAGGAGTGTGATCATGTATTGGAGGAAGAGAGTATAACGAGTAATGCAAAGCTTGGATATCGTAACAGGATCACCGAACTGAGATACAAGTAAATAATAATTGGCTATGATCTAAAGAGTTGTGAACAATTATGAGCATAGATATAAATATGATGTATAGAGTTATGAACAATATGAGCACAGTTTATTTGTTCCCATCCCAATACTCACCTCTAGAGAGGAATAGCTCTGACGCTGCCCACCTTCCTCATCTAAAGCTCTCATAAGATGACTTATTTTATTCCGCAATATGCTGGCAAGGTCATTGTCAATCAATCCGATTTGGAAAAGCAAGCTGCCAGCGTATTTCACGAATATGGTGACATCCTCACTTTCTCCTTCTTTCTTCTCTGGTTCATACTGTATAACGGACAAATTAAGGAAACGTCATGTCATTATGCACATCACTAAACAAGAAACACACATCACAATACACGTAATTAGTAGGAAAGTAACTTATAGTAGTTTGGTGAATAATTATTGTGATTTCCGCCTCTAATAATAAATCCTACATGAAATTGACTAATTTTGCTATAAGTGTACGTTTGCTAAACAATGCTAAATTATCTAAATGTAGCGCGGTGGGACTGATAGGGAGGGGTGGGGGGGGGGGGGGGCGGGTGGGGGGACACTCTATGCATTTCTTTTTTTTGTAAACGATTTCCCCTTATGGGTTTGTGTTGTTTTCATTAAATTATTGTGGGGGGGGGGGGGGGGGCGGGGGGCACTGCGTCGATTTTTTCATATGATTTTGTTGATGGGTGCGATCTGTAAAATTATTGATACCTATTGTTCAGGAGGGGATGATCTATTCATTCATCCCCCGGTCATGTATTATGTAAGGATCGACGCCCATGAATTTGTGTCGATAGAACGGGAAGAGGTGTATTCTTGCAATCAAGTTTTGCACTCAGATGAGTGGATAAATGCGCACGTCGTGCTATAGTTCAGATACGCATGCGCAGTTGTTCGTCGGATCGGAATGGGGTCGTGCAGTACATATTATGTGCGATGGATTTTACCAACTGAGCTATACTCAGCCCTTTGTCAGCGGGTATCTACAACCGTCAATCAACTATGCTCAATTGCTTGTCAGAAGCTAGGTTATAAACCATTCCTGTATGACGTCATATATTTGTTCGTACCTTTTTGGCCGATGAAGGAACTCCGTCTTGTAGATCGAGGTGTTGTTGGATCACCTGATAACACTCCTGTAGTGCTAGTCGTTTGATTTCATTCGAACCATCTGATGGAATATCTCTTAGATTCCTCCGTAGCATATTGACGTAAAAATGAGTGTCCTTCAAAAGTAAAATAGTAGAAGAGAAACCATTTGAGGAATATTGTATAAATATTACGATTAATCGATATCTTGTACGTGTGTACAAGAATCATTGGTTCATTGTATAACCCAATATTTGATTTTGTTAGTTTGTTTAAACCTTTGTATAATTATGTACACATGTGTTATGTTACAAAAATGTGAAATAAAATAAATCAAATTAAATCAAATCAAATCAATCAATATAATTATAACAAACCATGCATACGTTGGTTTTCCCCGTGGTAATTAAGTTAATTAAAGTATAATTTCCCCGTCAGTTCTCAATTTGCGTTATGAATATTTATCAGCGTCATTGATATAAAAATAAAGACATTTTTTTTAATGGAAACGAGGCAAAACGCTCGGTCACTCACTTCATTATTATCAAAATTATTCAACTTTACGTGAAAATTCATGTTAAAGTCATCATGAGAAAATTTATAATTATAACATACATTTGGTCTTGGTTAGAATTTCTATACGTACCTCCCGAATGGTTTCTTCATCTTGTTCATCACCTGTGCATACATGTGTTAAAGAGGTATAGTACAGTTTTAGTCAAACGGAATTTTAGTAATAAACTAAAACTTGTACATTTTCATAAAAAATCTATCAATTATAATAAATGATGATTGAATGGTAGTAAAAACATATAAACGGTTTACACGGAATATATCAGCCTATATCATGTATATTAGGACTATTCATGAAACTCTTTGCCCCACCCCAACGGTTTTCACCATGTTAAAATACAAATACGTATGAAAGTATAACGCACTTGTATATTGTTTTGGCACAGTAAGGCTGCTCCCTCCTTTTAAACCATAATTTTCGCACGCATCAGATCACCTACTTAACATGTAAGGGCCGATCTGATGACGATGATGATGATGATGATGATGATGATGATGATGATGATGATGATGATGATGATGATGATTATAATGATGATTATTATAATGATGATTATGATGGTGGTGGTGATGGTGATGATGATTATGGTGATGATGATGGTGACGATGACGATGACAATGATATTGATGATGGTGATGATGATGATGATGATGATAATGATGATGATCACAGTTATGATGAAAAATTGTATAAGAAAGCATTACCTCGAGTTACTTCTTCCTTCGGTTCAGGGGCAACCTTTTCAGTATTGGGTTGATCTGGTGGTCTGAAATCTGGAGGAAAAAAAGCAATGGTAAAAAACGGTTATTGAATCAGAATTGAGGGGCTTCTTCCACAATCTTTAAATAAATGTATCGTTATTCAAATGTTTCAATAAGTTGAATGCATTCAATTGCGTAAGCGGTAAGGAAGCTTGTGAGAATTTTAAAGTGATTTATTAAAAAAAAAAAATTCTCCAAAAGTGTTATTTGAGATTTCAATCATTATCTTATGTACTATTCGACTTCTGAATAATGATTGCGTAGAGAGCATCTCTCTAAATTCTAGTTTATGAATCAGTGACATGGACCATAACGAATGCATTGCATGCATGACTTGGACACGCACTCGATTACTCAGATGATCATGAGATAGTTGGCGGGAACACCAAACAAGGGCCCGAGATTTATAGAAACATACCACCCATCTCTACCGCTGCTACTCATATCGCATGAAATGAGCTGCATTGGCCACTCTTTTATGCCCAAAGACCAAATAATATCGGATGTGATCTGCATGAGACCAACCCCATGTCCAAATAAAATGAAACCTATGAACTACATTGACTGCAATGCAAGGGACATCTAGTGGGGAATTTAATAGGGACTTCATGATGATGGATGGAGATATTCATGGCGTTGCATTGTTAACTCAATCTTGGATGCGTCCGCTAACTAGTACCATATCACATTCTATTATTTCAAGAAGCAATCTTTTCAATATCTTGACTGTAAATAATTTGCAAAAAACAAAACAAAACACCTTTACCATTATTTTCTTGTTGTCTAGCTGCAATCGGCAACGGTAGATCATCAACAGGATCTTCGGATGGGAGATGGTCGTATGAATTGTCAGCTTGGTCTATATCTCTAGTCGCTGGAAAAAAAAGGCAGAACAAAATGTAATCTCTATATAAATAAAGCAGAAAATTTACAAAAGGTTGTCGACGCATTGTTTACAACAAAGCGAGGGGGGGGGGGGGGGGAACTCCGTGTGTTTATCTAACTTATTGTTTTAATCGAATATATACCCTTTTATTTTGTTTATTTGTTTTTGTAAAAAAATGCTTGAGGTGGGGTACAGTGCCTTCAAGACTCGGTTTAAACAAAATCAGTCTGTATAATGCTATGTTCTGCTAGCATCATTATTTTTTTTACAAATACGCAAATCAAATAGGTTTAACTAGGTAATTAGAGTATTTTTTGTTTGTACTTGACCAACAATATCATGAGTCAAAATAATTATCATAATCAGATCAAGTAGCAACAAATTATATATTTTGAAACTTTGTAATAGCTTATATTGATAAACAGTTTTTGATAGTTGGTTATGGTATAGGTCCGCGATGATGGTGAATTCCGAGGCTGGATCGAAGGTTCTATCTTTGAAATCGAGGTAATAATATTGACAACTAAATATTGATGCTAATATTTTGATTGCCCTGACGAAAATCCTGCCAGGATTGAAAGCTAGGCTTTATACAAATCTCATAATATTGACAACTAATATTTGTTTTTATTTGACTTCAACTACGAATGTTAACATTTAGACTTGATAACTTCATACCCACCAAGAAAAATATAATTTGGCATGACAGAAGATTTTGTACAATATTTGTTTGCTTGTTTAAAGGGATAGTTGAGTATTGGTCAAACTTAACTTTAGTAACCAAAACCTGCACCATTACGGTGCAAACTAATAGTTATAACTTCACCATGCTCGAAAAGTATACACAATTACAAACGACAAAGTAAAACCCCTGTTATCATTCAAAAAGAGCCGTTACAACTCAAGAGTCAAATTAACTCTAGAGTACGCTAGCGCGAAGCGCTAGCGTTCTAGGTCCTCCTAATACGGGACTGAAACTGAATATTGTTTTTGCACGCTAATTGTGCTTAAAATTATACATATGATACGGTACTTACCACCGATTCATTTTCCAATATGTGATCCAACTATCGGTTGGATTAAAATTATGGTTTTTCCCTCCATTCCGCTAAAAATCAGTGATTTATGCGCCTCCTCGACTTCTCTCCGTTTGTAAGCGCGACTCCGAACAGATTTTGAACGAAAGATGATCACGATGGCCGCCGATGGGAACGGCGAACGGCGCTTGCGATACACATTGTACATGCGCGGTAAGCATAGGAGGACCTAGAACGCTAGCGCTTCGCGCTAGCATTCTCTAAAAGTGATAGCCGGACGTGAATCACTTTTATATTATATTTTGAAAGCAAATTTCACAACAGTGAGAGCATTTGAATGGGAATTATTATTATTTCCCAGGTTTTTTTTAATGATCTTTCACATGGAATTGAAATCAACCAAATCAGTTGCAATTAATTTTTGGGGGGCACTTCGGAAAATACCAATACTCAACGCTCCCTTTAATTACGAAAGAAGATAATGAGTGTGAAATAGTGTGCCCGAGGTTGATACTTTATGATCAATATCATATGATTATAAAAAGGTGATTTTAAAGGGAGGGAATCAAAATGAAAGTTAAGAAATGCAACATGCTTTTGCATGAAATTATCAAACTTCAGTTCTCTTATTGGACCAGAAAAGATGGACAATTTTGTAAAATCTATGGCTGTTTGTTTATTTTCGAAAGCACTTAAGTATGAGATCATAATTATGAAATAATGTGCCTAGAAGTTTGACAAATAATCAATTTTATATGTTTATAAAGGGTGATTTTAAAGGGAAGGGGTCGAAATGAATATTAAAGTGAAACCAGTAAAGTGTCTAACTCCACGAAAATTACTTGGAGCTTCCACAGTTCTCTTCTACCGTGTTGTTTGGCTTATAGTAAGAGAAGAATAAAATAGGGTTAGATTTTTTTTTAATGCCCGTTTAGTATGATAATATATATCATTGATAATCATTCAGCTCAAGAGCGTTAATGAACGGTCATAAACCTCATACACATTATACAATAATTCGTTGTAAAAGCTGACGCAAACTTTAGCTTTTTTTAACCAGGAAAGCAGTGTTCTTTTTCAAAGAAAATTTCACACATCATTCGGACATATCTTACAATGATTTTGGTATAGGATTGAAGTCTCAAATGGAATTTGGGCAATATCTGATACTTTACAGGTGCACCTTTCAGGAATTCATGAATTTGTATGTAATTACCTGCTCTCCTATTGGACCAGAGAAGACGTCGCTTATATACACAGTACATTAAAACACCAACGCAAGTGAGAGTTATGATTAGTACAACGGGGATCACCCAAGCAATGGCACTTGTCCTGGGGTATATCTCCGCTGCAGATAAAGCAAAGGAAAACAGAGGAACATATTTTAAATGAAACTTATAATTGATCGTGAGTAAATATATTCAATTTAATCTTAAATAATCAATAATACAAAATTTGAATAATAACAAAAACAAAGAAGACTGAATAATAAAGGTTTGATTTAATAGCGCATTATGATATAATGTCATCTCTTACTGCAAATCTGATTGGTTCTTGTGCTCACATTTTCTGACATGCAATTAATCGCAACTTTACAATTGATTGGAACTCTTTCTCCAACACCCCTAAAAGTGGTTACAAAAATAAAAAAAATATTCAATATTACTTTTGTAAAGCATATACAAACTAGCTGGAAAATTTATGAAAAGGGTACTATTGATAGTATTTCCTTTTGATTACGAAAGTAAATTGATTTAATACATAGCCGTTACGAAATCAACCAAACAAATATGAAATACACACAAAACAAGACAAACCAAAACAAAAGCACACACATACAAAGTTAGTCTTGATTTTAGACCCACCTGAACTTGAAGGTGAAGCGGAGCTAGTGCTAGATGACATGGGAGTAATTGAAGTTGAAATCTTGGGTTCTGTGAAAGGAAATAAAAAAAAAACCTTGTCATTGTTTATTATATAGTTATAGGGATCTAAAAACTTTGTGTAAATCAATGAAACCTAGATCTCGAGTGATTCTTTAATGCCTTGCTCGTTTTCTTTTTGCTTGGAATTTTCATTTGGTAATTGACAATAATACTAGGTAATTTTAATTAAACAAAAAAGAAAAAAGCGATTGTGTAGAAAACTATGACGATGAATCAGCGAAGAACTCTTTATATTTTCGCGCAATAATAATATTGGTAATTTATAATACTTGTGCAAGTGGGCAGTGGGCAGTGGGCAGTGGACAGTGGACAGTGACTTCTCCAAGGGGGCACTCCAACCTGCGAAGGCGTAAGCGCGAGCCGATTACAGTGGGGTCCAGGGAGAGAAGCCCCAGGAAGCTTTTTGATTTTAGCTATTCAAAGGCCCAAATCAAAACTACCTTCTATAACAAGCACATTAATCGAGCAACCAGCCACAAAAAACAGGTCTGAGGTGTGTGACTGTGAGTGTGTGTGTGTATGCGGAGAGGGGGACAGGGGGGGGGGGGGGGGGGTGCCCACGAGCCCCCTCCCCTCGCTACGCCATGTCAGTGTCTCTAATCTCGGCAGTACTCAGGATTATACTGGGAAGGAAACGGCGAATATACAAATGTGTAAATTAAACTTTTAATTAATTAATTCCATTCAAATATCTGAATGGGAAATATTGACAATAAGGACTAGCACAACATCTCCTATGAAATAAAAAAGACTCATATTCCATTTCCCAATCATTGAATAGATTCTTTGATATGTCTACATCGATTTTGGCAAAATTGTTGGACTTTTCAAAATAGTGCAAATTGTATGTCTACGTACCATCAGTTACGGTTAAATTCGTAAATTTGGAATCGACTTCATCGGGTCCGGAAAGAAACGACATTCGACATCTGTACAATCCAGCATCAGCTGCCGTCACGTTCCTCAAGGAAAGGGTGAATTGATCATCATTAGTGACTGCGAGTCTACCAAACTGTCCGGCATCGCTGTTGATTTTTGTGGGGATAGTGGTATCCCCGGGCCACTTCGTAACCAGTCTGGAGTAGCTTGAGGAGGATGATGTTGGAGGTAGAGGGGAGTACTCCCAGAAATGAGTAGTAGCGTTGTCGAACAGTGTCAGGTAGCAGACGAGTTTCACGACGCCTTCGGCGATGGTGGTGACGTTTTGAATCGGCATGATTTCTCCAGATGATAGTTCTTTAAATCTGTTTATAGATTGAAAAGGATGATATGTATGACCGATGACAAACGAAGTTTAACTCAACCGAATAAACAACAATAATAATTCTAGAAGCTTTAGCTGAACGTACACACATCTTATCAAATGCATTACCAAAAGTGGACTGATTCAAACTGTTTTTGTCCGAATTGTTTGAGGGCATATAGTGGGTTTGCCTGAATACTGGATTAGGGTTGGTTTACCCCGGGCATGAGGTGTACTTATTCTGTCTGTTCCTGCCACGGAGTGTTTGTATAAGTAGTAGTAGTCGTAGTAGTAGTAGTAGTAGTAGTAGTAGTAGTAGTAGTAGTAGTAGTAGTAGTAGTAGTAGTAGTAGTAGTAGTAGTAGTAGTAGTAGTAGTAATAATACTGTAGTAGTAGTAGTAGTAGTAGTAGTAGTAGTAGTAGTAGTAGTAGTAGTAGTAGTAGTAGTAGTAGTAGTAGTAGTATAGTAGTAGTAGTATAGTAGTAGTAGTAGTAGTAGTAGTAGTAGTAGTAGTAGTAGTAGTAGTAGTAGTAGTAGTAGTAGAAGTAGTAGTAGTAGCAGTAGTAGTAGTAGTAGTAGTAGTAGTAGTAGTAGTAGTAATAGTAGTAGTAGTAGTAGTAGTAGTAGTAGTAGTAGTAGTAGTAGTAGTAGTAGTAGTAGTAGTATTAGTAGTAGTAGTAGTAGTAGTAGTAGTAGTATAATAGCAGAAGTAGCAGTAGTAGTAGTAGTAGTAGTAGTAGTAGTAGTAGTAGTAGTAGTAGTAGTAGTAGTATCAGTAGTAGTAGTAGTAGTAGTAGTAGTAGTAGTAGTAGTAGTAGTAGTAGTAGTAGTAGTAGTAGTAGTAGTAGTAGTAGTAGGAGTAGTAGTATAGTAGTAGTAGTAGTAGTAGTAGTAGTAGTAGTAGTAGTAGTAGTAGTAGTAGTAGTAGTAGTAGTAGTAGTAGTAGTAGTAGTAGTAGTAGTAGTAGTAGTAGTAGTAGTAGTAGTAGTAGTAGTAGTAGTAGTAGTAGTAGTAGTAGTAATGGTTCATAACAGAGGAAAGCATGAATAGTAGTTCGATAAACAAGAGTCCGTTGTTCGGTGTTGCAAAAAGACTGTTCACGATAATCTCTTCATTGAAGAGTTGTCATCCATATATCAAAGACAACAGCATTACATGTGTCAGTATTATATGGTGGATCGCACCTGAAATATGAATGACACCACCTAAATGTACACATACCCCTGAAATTGGTGTGACACATTTTGATCAATACATAAAGTGTTACGTTTTCCCTTAATAGAAGATACGGCTATATTTTGATGTGCTCATAGGCAAATAATGTTTGCGAATTCGGGTATGCCTCTTGTTTCCTTGTTAGGTGCGATTATCATTTTTGTATGATTGTTTGGTTCCATGCCAATTACTTTGTATGGGCGCATTATCATGTACATGAGGAAACAAATCTTCCAACTAAACAAGTTATTAATTCGACCGTGAGTTGAAGTAAGTCGACGTGCTATTATCTGTTTCGCTGTATTTATTTTCCCCTATCCTTCCCTACACCTACAAATATGAGAGAAACGCATGGAAGACGGTTGTATTAATTCAGCAATTGGCAATATCAATGTATTATGATGATGAAAATTGCACTATTCAAATTGTTTTTCTATATTTAGTCCTATTATATATTTGTATTCTGTATATACATTTATATTATAATATAATATACACTTTATTTTTAAGATGTGAAAAAAAACACAATGTGTTACTTCTATTACAATCTAGTAACTTTGTTGACATGTGCAAAAAATGATGAAGGGTTGATGTAATGTATATTGTTGTTATCTCACATGTCCATAGGGCATTGTGTGAAAATTTCAAGTCAAATGGACATTGCATGGCCAAGTAATGAGCGAAAATGCAAATGATATTCACTAACTCACTGCACTCACTTTGTACACGGTAAGAAAAACTCCGGGGGAGTTTTTTCTTATCTGAATACTTCAATCGTACATATCTTTGTAACGAAAGGGAAATTTGAAAAACCGAAACCGGTCCCATGATTTTATTGTTAATACACATACAACAAGGTATAATGGAACCGCTAGAATTACAATTTTATTTTGAGGATTTGGACAATGTTACTAAGTCCCATTAAGGGGGGAAAACAGTTAAAAACCAAAAAAATACACTAAGAACTCATATCCTATGTTTTTTGTTTTCATTTGTTATGTTATATTTTTTTTTTACATCATTAATTTTTTAAAACTTTTAAAAATTGACATCGATGCCATTTGAAGGTGTCAAAATTAAAATTTTGTACAATTTTATTATCGTGAACATTTGAACAATTTTTGTACATAACTGAACGTTCAATTGGATTTTGTTTGTATAACACGTGGCTTAAAATGACATGTGACAGAAGAACCGTAGATATGATGGTATACAACGATGCACAAGACTCTACAAAAAGGTGATCTGAAGCAATTTGATGAGATTATAATATAATCTCATCAAATTGCTTCAGATCCCTTGTATATGCGCTTTGTTCACATGTGCACACATTTCCTTATTATGACACACCTAAACCTAGGCATCATAATGAAACGTATATTATGTCTTTTATGATGTTTATGTCAAAGGCATTCATCTTCACCCCCCTCAGGATGAGATTACAATAAGTGGAGAATAACCAATGATTAATTCCGCATTCCTCATAATTTTGCACAATTCAATAAATCTCTACAATAAGCTTCAAGGATATTTTGGAATTTTGATGCAATAAAACTGGCAATAAAACTGGCCCCAAAATGAATCCACTACCTCGGGTAACCGATTATAAACCCTGACGTAGTTTAATATTTCAACTGGAATTTCATTATATCTTATGAATCAAAACCAGGTTAAACTAAATTTGATTCATGTTGCCGTAAAGAGATCTAGTAACTTTGTAGACATGTGCAAAAAGTGATAGATGGTTGAACAAAAATGTGTAATGTTGTGATCAGATAGGTCCACTGAGTAATGTGTTTACATTTCACGTTTATATGGCCGAGTTTTGAGTGAGAAATGCAGTGATATTCACTAACTCATTGCATTTGTACACGGTCCTGACGATCCATTGGATAATTTGACATCTGCACACTCCAATCGTAAATTTCTTTTTAACGAAATGGAAATTCGACAAACCGAAACCTGTTCCATGCTTCTTGGTAATACGAATACAAGAATGTATGAGAGAACCACGATAGTTCTAAGAAAGATTTGTGATTTGGACAATGTTACTAGATCCCTTTAAATATCTCCCTTTATGGCACAATTAAGCACTAGTCTAGTCTATTTTCATTTCCAAGTCTACTTCAGATGATATGGCTTAGTATGTAACATAGTTGCAAACTTTGGTTAACTAAGTAATTAAATATGCTTAGTACCCATATAAGTTATTTTTAAGTTGCTTTCTTAGCAATATCATCCGGTAAACAAAGTAGACCTCAGGGGCAGGGGCCCGATTGCGGACCAGCGACATTTACCATGGTAATTAGCATTGGCTCTAACTCATCGATGTCAATATGCTAGAGTAATAGACAAATTATCAGAACGTAGCAGAGCATACAAATCGCCCTTACTCATTCAGCCGTGAAGGATTACACAGGCATATCTAGAGATCAGTGGAACTAGGGCCAATGGTCTTGGGTAGACCGAAAAATCAGTCTCTATTCCGATGGTTGTTTCATTTACTGCTCCACTTGATAGTACGAATTCATATTTATGAAAGCAACCCCCACGTAGAGTCGGATATATTCTGACTAGGACTTGGGTTAAAACTAAGCTAGTGTCAGTGTGGTTTCATGAATACACACCCTGATGAAGTTTGTAGAGGTAAAGATATTGCGATTCGAAATGTACATATACGTTTAAATTCCAATCGTTTTGCATTCTAGTGTTAAATCAATTTCAATTTCTTTTTATTACAGTTCAGTTTATTCACATTCTTCATAAAAACATCAAAAGATACATTACATCAGCTTTTATAATAAGTTACACAAAATGAATGTCTAACAGAATGAAATCGCAAATTTAATCAATTCAGAATGTGGGGCCAACTAAAATTGCAGAAGCCTTTTTTGGTGTTGACCCCGATTGAGAAAGTAATATTGGAAAGTACAAGTGGAAGACAATAGTGTTTTTGCAAGTGGGAGTATTTTAAATTAATTTCACAAGGGAAACATTCAAACTGTAGCCTACCGTAGAACACCATCGTCAAGCACCCCCCAAGCACCTTTACGCATCTTGCTTTTAAAGAGCGCCCACTCTCTGTCCAAAAGGGAAACGTTAATCAAGAATGCAAATAATGGTGAGGAATATTCATGAGGATAATAATGGAGGTGAATCTCATGGAAACGTCACCTAAAAGCAAGATGCGTATAGGTGCTTGGGGGTGCTTGACGACGGTGTTCTACGGTATTCGCATAAGTTAAAGCTCCAAACAAATACTCAATAATAAAATGCATTTAAAGGGATAGTTGAGTTCTGGTAAGGAGAGTACAGTTTTGGTGAAACTGAATTTAAGTAACCAAAACCTGCATCATTACATCACAAACTAATAGTTATAACTAGAAAGGAAGACAAAATTACAAATGACGTAGTAAAGATCATATTATCATTCAAAAAGAGCCGTTAAAACGTAAGAGGGCGCTCTCTAAACACTCATCGGTTTCAACCATTTTGAATGAAATATTGTGCATGTGATGTTCTGTTGAAATAGTGATTAGATTTTTTTAGAACTATTTAAATACCTATTTAGTAACTTTTTGAAAAGAGGAAGCATTTTTTTGAATTTTTAACGGCTGGTTCAAAATTCTCTAATAAACCTGGGGATTACAAATTGTTATATTTATGGATATTTCAGCCGTCTCTGAACCGATTTTGATCAAACAAAGATGATTTTATTATTTAAATATTATGCTCTTTCAAATTGTACACTCAGTTTTTCATTACCTCACAAAAAAAAAGTAGTCTAGCGCCCTCTCTACCAAAATTCAACTATCCCTTTAAGCTAAAAATTACTCTAGAATTATAAATAAGTACATGTACTATCAGTACAAATAGAAAATTCCACAATGTAAATGCTTAGATAACATTTTAATAGCTTAGGTTCAGAATATTTAAAGGGGTAGTACAGTTTTGGTAAGGCTGAACTTTAGTAACCAAACCTGGACAGTAACATTATAAACTAATAGTTATAACTTCACCATGCTCGAAAGGGTATACAAAATTACATACGACTAAGTAAAAAGCCCGTTATCATTTAAAAAGAGCCATCAAAACACAAGAGGGCGCTTTCTAAAAAGGCATTGGTTTCAACCATTTTTCATACAAAATTATGCATGTGATGTTTTATTGAAATAATAATTAAACAGAGAGATCATCAACAACTATCTAAAAACCGCTTTTGAAATTTTTTGAAAAAATTGCAAGCATTTGTTTAATTTTGTGAAAAAATCATATAATTATTTGGGCCCCAAATAATTATAAGATCAGATACAGTATATTTATTGATATTTCAGCCGTTTCTGGGTCGATTTGGACCAAATAAAGTTTATTCTGCCATTAAAATTGCATGTTCTCTCAAATTCGACACTCATTTTGTTATTACCTCACAACAAAATTGTGATGTGCAGCGCCCTCTCTACCAAAACTAAACTACCCCTTTAATGATGTTGTTGAAAATAATACTGCCTTGTATTTGTTACAAACTAAGAATCAAACGATATTGTTACTGCCACTTCCTTGGCTTTTGAGTGACTGCATGAGATTAAAATGACTGGAAAAATAACGAATGATCATTTCCGCATTCCTCATAATCTTCCACAATTCAATAAATCTGTACAATAAGCTTCAAGAATATATTTGATGCACAGCAATAAAACTGTCCAGGCCCAAACATAAATCTATTCCCTCGGGGAACCGTTTAAAAACCCTGACGTAGTTTACCATTTCAAATGGAAGTTCATTATATCTTATAAAAGCAACATAAGGTTACCGTAAATGAAATGTGATTCAAGTTGCCTTCAAGGGATCTACTAATTTTGTTGACGAGTGCAAAAGTGATATTGGTTGATAACAAAATGTGTATTGTTGTAATTCAATAAAAATACTAAATTATGTCAGTGTCAAAAGTAGATGTGGGGGAAAGGCAGAGGCATGGGTGTCGATCTTCACGTAATACCTATGATATTGTTCCGCGGGGGATAAACGAAAATATCATCCCCTGAACAATAGGTATCAGTTACAGATCGACGCCCATGGGCAGAGGCCTGAGGCGGGTAGCTGTATGTGTAAAATAGATATGAATATAATAACAAAGTGAAATGTTTGCATTTGATTGATGAAAAGCTGCATCACTTCGCGTGAGACCTCGCGCTTTCCTTAACAAAAGTCGATTTAATTATCTTTGGGTTTGTGCCAGGTTTATATACGACTATAGCTTCTGCTAAAATGCGAGCAATGAAAAGGGTTTCACGGGATCGTGCCCATTCAAGAGTTGTTATTGCAATATTATTTGGGGACATACTTATAAATCATACTTAGATAAAATTATATATTGCAGAAACGGGCCGTTAGAATATTTTTTTTTGTTTTCGATTCTTTTGTTGATCCATAATCAAACAATATCATAACATCATAAACATCAGAACAATGTTGATCATTCACATAAATGACATAATCATAAATTTATATCTAAATCACATGTAATTATAAAATGATCCCCACTAGTAAGCAGGGGCGTCGATCTGTTCGGAAAACAATGCATTGGAGGGGCGAGCAATTGTTCACAAACAATGCTCGCCCCTCCAATGCATTGTGTTTTCCGAACAGATCGACGCCTCTGCTAGTAAGGATGATCTTTAACGTCGAATTAACCAAGTAGTCTATCAGGTTATGTAAAGCAGCAATTTTTTTTGCTATAATCTTGGAAACAGTTTTTAATTTGGTCTAAATACATTACTGATGAGAAAAAGTGATGTTTCCATTTTTTATTTTTGGTCCCAGGGTGCATTTTGGCAATTTTAAAGATAATTAGCTCATTTGCATATTTGTGAAATAAGGTCAGGGGTCATTTTCTATCTAGGAATATTACAATATTGATAAAAACTAGTATTCTAGGGTATTTTGAGGCAAGGATTCCATTTCCGGTGCTCGTTTGTAAGTGCTGTATGGGAAACACTCTGAAATCAAAGATGGCTTCCCCTAATTTGCATATTTATGAATATTATTGATTTTCAGTGGCTACAGCCCCTAATAAGCAATAATTCCCGATTATTATTTGTCAGTTATGTTCTAAGTATGTATTTAAGATATCAAAGATGAGTTACCATCATGGCAACCTCTAGCAATGCATATTATTTGCATGAATATGTATTTTACCTAATTTGCATATTCCCCCAAATCGAGTATATTGGGAACCCGGCAAGTAAAAAAGACAAGTAATACCACTTTTCCAAGGTTTTAGGGGGCAACGAATCCATTCATGATACTTATTTACCTGTATCACCTCGGCAACCCACATAAATTCAAGATGACCGCAATTGTCATTTTAAAGTAAATAATGCTATTTGCTACTTAAACGGCATTTAATTGACAAAAGTATGATTTGCTTACTGTAAACAAACAACTACATTGTGATTCAAATATTCTAGTTGCTCATTCCAATAATTAAAAGTCAAAACATTATAATATCAAGCTAATATAACCGAAATAATATAGTCGTGTATCATAACATGTGTAATTTAGGGAGCAGTCATCTTGGATTTGAGATGGATGCCATGGTGATACAGGTAAATAAGTATCAAAAATGGATCTGCTGCACCCCAAAACCTTGGAAAAGTGGTATTACTTGTCTTTTTTACTTGCCGGGTTCCCAATATACTCGATTTTGGGGAATATGCAAATTAGGTAAAATACATAATTATGCAAATAATATGCATTGCTAGAGGTTGTCACGATGGCAACTCATCTCTGATATCTTAAATGCATACTTAGAACATAACTGACAAATAATAATCCGGAATTATTGCTTATTAGGGGGTGTAGCCACTGAAAATCAATAATATTCATAAATATGCAAATTAGGGGCAGCCATCTTGGATTTCAGAGTGTTTCCCATACATCACTTACAAACGAGCACCGGAAATGGAATCCTTGCCCCAAAATACCCTAGAATACTAGTTTTTATCAATATTGTACTATTCCTATATAGAAAATGACCCCTAACCTTATTTCACAAATATGCAAATTAGCTAATTATCTTTAAAATCGCCAAAATGCACCCTGGGACCAAAAATAAAAAATGGAAACATCACTTTTTCTCATCAGTAATGTATTAAGACCAAATTAAAAAATGTTTCCAAGATTATAGCAAAAAAATTCACAACATTTATTTACACTTCATTAGGGGATATACTAAAGGACGTATGAATTAACATAACTGACATTGTAATATTACTCCATGAGCACAGTCAAGAGTACAGGTTACACTGCCGTGCATGCCATGGTGCATCCAATACACACATTCTTCTTTTGTTCAATGAAAAACCATTCTTCAAAAAACTACCACTTTGGAATGCGCGTCGCCAAGACTACCCAGCTGTGCTGTACATGCGCACGTAATTATCAACCCATTCCAAAATACCTGCATGGATGCATGGTGTTTAGATACAATCAAATACACACATCAATGTCACCTGCTCTCTATCACCTTACATGTGAATTCATAACAAGTATGGATCATTTTAAATTTTAACCTTGATGACCATGAGCTTATTTTAACTCAAAATAAATCTTAATTATTTAATGGGAAAAAAAGGGAGAAAAAATGCAGAAAAAAGCAAACAAAGGGGGGGGGGGGGGAAATAAATGCACCAATGTCTCTTGGTCCTCATGACAAAATGTACACCTGCTATCAGTCTTCCTTTCAATACGAACTAACCAAGTATTTAGAGGAATAAGATTATTCAACATTTTAAACTGTAAAATACGTAATTTTGAATCAATTGTAATACTCAATGGTAGTTTCAATAGTTCAGATACATATTTCTCTTCATACCCATATTGATCTTTTAATTTGCCAAACACAGATGATGTCACTGGATTATTACTATCAAGCATCATATAATAATACTGTTTCTTGGGTACATTTATGGATAGGTAAAGACAGTGTCCCGTCTATCTTCAGTGTGGGGTAAGCCCCAAGGAGTTTAACTAAAACCTGGAAATTATCTTGTAAACAAAATCTTTTCCATTCATTTGGCATGTGCTTGTACATATCCAACAATATAAAATATTCTGTAAATAACAATCCTCTTTCTTTAGCATCCTTCCAGCGTATTGGTCTCCCACCCTCATCAAGCATATCCACTACTTTTACAAAACCTTTATTTTTAATCTGAGGATAAAATACTGATTTTGTATCAAACAAAACAAAACTCACCTCCAACCCCATCCAATAAATCACAAAGTACATATGTCCAACCTCTGGAAACAGAAGTGAAAAACCTATTCATCCACTTAACCTTTTGAACTTGAATCAATGACTTAAGACAAATCATCTTGAGGCCACCCTCTTCCTGACTTTTTACCATCACTTGACGTTTAATCCTATCTGGCCCATTCCAAATAAATGCATACACAGTCTTAATTTACTTCTTGTAAAAAGGTGTCTGGGACCTGAACCATACTGGCTATATATAATGTATATTACTTGTGATGATGCAAAAGCTTTCACAATTTGAATTTTACCATACAAACAAAGCTGTCGAATTATTACTAAATCTGACTAATCCGTTCGAATTATTACTAAATCTGACTACCATGCTCCATCTCGTCCACTTTTTGCTAAAACACAAGTACGCTTTACATTTATTAAAAGTACGAACAACAAATGCAATTTATTCTTTGTATACAAATGGAATTAATGAATGGAACAGCTTTAAAAATGACATTAAGGAAAGTACAACTTTATCTCAATTTAAAAAAGGATGTAGATAATTATTATTTAATAATTTATGTTAAAAGTTTGGTGCAGAGGTACATTTTCACTGGATGCTTGTGTGTATGTGCATGTGCGCGTGTATGTGTGTGTTTTTGTACGTAGTTTTAAAATAAGAATTACAAATTGTTTTCATCAATTTATAGCTTTTGTAAAGGCCCCTGCTATAAGACATGCTTCTAAGGGTAGCCTAACCATATCAATTATGATTATGAATTTATGATGATATATATGTATATTGATTTTTTATGGTTGAATAAACGAACTTGAAAGTTTAAACAAAGGGTCTTTGTGGCTCGATGGTTGAGCACTGGACTAGCAATCCGGAGGTCTCGAGTTCTATTCCCGGCGAAGCCTATTTTTTTGCTCATTTTCATGCGTTTAAAATATATCTGGTCAGTTTCCTTTATGTTTGAATTTGATAACAACGTGGGTATACTGATTCTTATAACCTCCATGTTAAGTATTACTTTTAGAAAATTCATATTTGAATCTGTTGAAGGAAAGTGTTGAATCTTCCCGGGGTCTGAATTACACCCGCTTTCGTTAAAGGTTATACAATTTGAATGGAATACGGTACTACAGCCTCCTACATGAGATATTAAGATGTCTCATGATACATTTAAATTCGGAATTTAACGGAAATGAGCCTGAGAATTAGGCTACATAAAGCGACTGTTTATCCATATTGCATCATTAGAATCCTTTTCATTGTGATCTTTAACAGATTGAACAGATTAACCCGAAGAAGAAGAAGAAGAAGAAGAAGAAGAGAAGGTAATCATGAGGGAGATAACTGAGGGAAATTCCTTCCAAGGTATGCACCAGATTGCATTATTTCGAGTGGAAAATTGCAAAAGCTCCCTACCGTGGGAGGGCCGGGGTGCGATATTTTTCCCCTACGAACTTTTGTCAGATTTCAGACTTGAGTGAAAACGCTGAATGATACATTTACTAAATGAACCGCTACTCACCATGTATTATGGCAAAAGAAAAGAAGAGTCATAAGAGAGGTTTCGAACCCTTGATACCAAGTGTTTAATTCCACAGCGTGTCCAATAGGACACGTAAACCGCTTATGGTAAGTATGGTCTCATTGTAATTATAACCCTCAAACTCACCCTAGTTTAAGTATGGTCTCATTGTAATTATAACCCCTAAACTCATCCTAGTTTAATTCATGAGTATCCCACATCGTTGCTTATGAATAATTCATTAGGACACAAAAGTTCGTTCGGCCGGGGTCCCACATTTATTCCGATCGGATTATTGACAATATTTCTGCTGTTTCTGAACCAGTTTTGATCAAATAATTTGTTTGTATATCTGTGCTTTTACAATATTATTGCACTTGAGTTTTCATGACCTGACAAATGAATTATTTATTGAGGCGCCCTTTAAACCAAAACTAAAATTTCGCAATAAAAATAGCCTTTAATTGTTGATTTTAAATAAGAACACTAACAATAATATTGTTTGGAATAGTAGAAATCAAGTTCAATTTAATTAGAGATAATGATAGTACATGTACTTACATGTATTACTTACATATTAGGCATGTATGATCCTGAATGGAAAGGAACAAACATGAAAAACAAACAACTATACATTTACAAAGCACGCTACACTGTTAAAACGCTGTGTAAACAAATTCAACAACTTGTTGAAAATTTTCAACAACCGCTGTTTGACATATGAACCATCCAACTGTTGTTGAAAACATTCAACAACCCCAGTTGTTTAAAGTTTACACAACTGTTGTTTTAATTTGTTCTACAACTGTTGTTTAGAATAAATTTCAACAATACCGTTGTTGAAATAGCAAATACAAAACAAGATGTAAAAGCGGCAAGGGTAGGATTCGAACCGGGGGTCTTTGGGTTATAAGTCTCACTCTCTATCGATTACGCTATCTCGGTTCGCTTGGTTTGCGAAGGGACAAAAGAGGTTTTGACGCGGTGATTTTGCGGTCGAAACTATCACGTGATTTAACACGTTTCATCAACGCTTGAACAATGGCCGCTTCACGCAACCCTTCTTCATACAACTTATCATGCTACACCTAAAGTTGTATGAAAAGATTTAACAACCATTTTTACACAGCGTTTTTTTACACAGCGTTTTAACAGTGTGTGCCACTTATAAGATTTCGGGTTGCTTATTTGATACATTGTACGAAATTCAACAGAAAAATAGTATTGCGTTATACATTTCATACATTACAATTATATTTAATTAAAAAATACCAACTTAGCATTAATGAATTATATTACCTCAGAAATCGACGCGTTCGTCTCCTCTCTTCTGATTTAAATCTTTATCCGAACAATTAAGCACTTGCAGATTATGAGTACTAATCAAACGGTTTGTATTACGAGTATAGTAACATAGAGACTGTCATTGTGTCACGTGGTGTGTGTCGCTCTGATGATGATGGTGATGAACCTGATGATGGGCCTCAGCAAATGCAAAATCTTCAATCAACATCATTCATCAGTTGAAACCGTTCAACCTTCGGTGTAAACACTCCAGTATAGCTGCAGGTCATGTATGTAGTACCTAGACCAAAAATCAGCCTCTTTATTCTGCTATTTGTTCCACTTACTTCTTGTGGAGTGGTAGTTAAAGGAAACACAAAACAGACCCGGGTTCTTCTGACTGGTATGTACCATACTAATACTAATAAGTGTTATTTAAAGTACGCCAATCAGGCGTACCTACGCATACAAGTTGTAAAAAGTAATGATGCTTAGAGGGCAAATACGTATTCGCAAAACATGGAGACAAACAAAAACAGCCTACTACCTTATTTCCTCGTTTGATAATGTAAAATATCTTGTTTGTTTGCTTTATAATCCCATTGATATGATGCACTTTTTGACGGTTCAAATTGCTCAAAGAGTTCAAAGTCGAAGTGTCAATTCAAGACATTTATGCGATATTTTTTTTTCTTACTGAGCCGTACTCGAATCCGAAATAATGGTTTATATTGGAAGCAATATATTTTATGAACGTATTATTCATTCATCGCATTACATACGGACGAGCCCCCTAGATAGCACATTTGTTTTTCTACATTGGTCAAGGCTTACAAAGTCGGGACATTTCGGGGTTTGCTTTTACGTATTTAAAGAAAGACTCCAATTAATACAATATATAAATAATAACTGAAATGCGACCAAAGCAATACAAAGGAATGTAAAATCAAATAGGCAATGAGGAAAAAACAGGGTACACTAAATATTGGTGTTTGGGGTGGGTCGTGGGGCATACATAATCTGTTTTTCTTCATGTTTCCAAAACATTTCCCTTTATTTTAAAGGGTACCACCACCCAAAAATAATATTCTTATAAATGAAAGGTAACATCTTTAGTATTCCATTCCATCAACTAGTTCACAAAAATATGTTTCCAGAAAGAAAAAAAATAATTGGAAAACGCATCACCATTCTAAAGCATGCGTTCATTGGTCTGCATGTACGAGACTACTTTGTCCAGAGCGAACGAATCACCCGGGATTTTATTGTCTCCAAACGTACGCGTGAATAGCATTGGCGCACTCGCAATTGATTGGCCTGTACACAACCAGGAAATAGTAGCGGTTCCGTAAGTGGTGGAAATTAATTGCTTTGTTTATGAATTACACAACCCTTTGCAAAATGTTGGGTATCTATTTGATATCACAAAACATAAAATTATGTGTTGTTCTTTGCCTGATGGTCCTCTTTAAGTATTGTTTTGTCAAATTACTGGGGTAAACCCCCCACCCCCCTCATTTGTCCCGAATCTACGCCATTGCATTGACACCACATTTCAAATGATCCATTCAAGTTATCGCGTTTATGACCTAGTCCCACTGCACCGAGGCTCATTCCGTTTCTTATCCGTTTGACATCCGGAATGTTATAGCAGGAACAAAATGATGCGCACCACGTTCGGAATGGACTAGTAGGATACTTTTAATTCGCCTCCGTTTCGCGTGAAACGAAACGTCATGGAACTTCGAAATTTGCTAGTATTGACAGTTTTGCCACATTTTGGTCGGAAATGAAACAGAATGTAAACCGGTGCAGTGGGACTAGGCCTCGACAAATGTACGGCAAAAAAGAGGTTTACCATTGACCCAACAAAGATAAAACATTAAAGGTATAAAGCAGCATCTAAATCACTTGGATTATATACCTCTTCGAAAATTAACCGAACACAAAAAGTAACTACCCACCTAAACAGCAGCTCATAATTCATAACCACGAATCGTTTCAAGATTTTGTTTCGCCAAAATATTTATATGGTACTAGTAGTTGAGAAAACAATGTGTAAAAATGAGAGGTAACCATTAATCCATGGTTGAGTAAGCACACATTTATGAGAAAATAGTAATATTTCAAAATTTGCAAAAGTAATTATTATTGCAGTTTATTGAGTACTAACAAATTTATAATTGCACTGTTTTACAATTGCATTTAACTACATGTGCTATTAAAAAAATCAAAATGGATGGAATTTCAATCAGCATTGTTTCATAAACCATAATTAATGCATTCAGCCACATGTGCTGTTTCACAGTATGAAACGGCTCCGGTAAATTCAGTAACGTGACTATTTATTAATTTCAACAAACATGCACGACCGTGCGGGAAGCGTCTTTTTTCCGTACCACTAACGCGTCAGTTTTCCTCAAAAACTCGTGAAAGCGCGCTGGTAAGCCAAGACTAGTCTAGGTTCTATACTCTGTATACACCTTTCCCCTATATACGCGTATAAACCCGGTGCATCTGTACCCCGGTGAACCTGTACAAAAACTCACCGTAACAGATGCACTGCCACTGGGGAAAGGTGTAAAAACAGAGTATATAACCTAGACTAAGCCAAGACTAGCTCGCGTGTGTTGATTGACACGCCAGCCTAGCCATTTTGTCAATAGAATCGTGGTTTTCACACACCATGATGATTGTGAGTGTAATGTATCTACGCATTGATGAATATCCCTAGTCTCATCTTCGTGGTCGTAGTCCACATCGAGATCGGCCACTAATTAATGGTCACCCTTGCCCTCGACTTGTCTTAGCTAGATCGATGTCGCAGAGTCGCAAAGTTTGATGCATAGAAATGTACGTTACAGCAGCGGCGCTAGTCTTGGCTTACCAGCGCGCATTCACGAGTTTTTGAGGAAGACTGACGCATTAGTGGTACGGAAAAAAAAAACGCGTGCGGCAAAGGGTGCAACAGCCGTGTATAACTCACTTTCGTTGCACACCTTTCGGAATGGCTGTGACGTCACAATGCTTGTTTACAAGTTCTATCGAAGAAACAACTCGCGAAAGTGATCGTGAAAAAGATGGAAAATGCTTCGTTTTATAAATTATCTGTTCCGTAGTAAATACATGTTGGCAGTTTCTTAAATTATATGGTATGTGGTTTGATATTACTAAGTTTGGGAATAGAAATGTATACAGTCTTTTTATAGAGTGGTGAAGTGTGATGTCATCAATGATGTCATAAACATCTTTTTTTGGAATTTTCAAATTTGGACTTCATTTTCAGAAAGAGCATAACAAATAATGTCCAAATACCGAAAATCAATTGAATAGGTTACGTATTGGCCGAGATATGCCCATCCGAATGATTTTTTTTTGTCAATGGGCAATCAGTGTTATAGTGCACTGGTTCATAACTTTATGAACCAGTGCACTATAACACTGATTGCCCATTGAAGTAAAATTAATTCGGATGGGCATATCTCAGCCAATACGTAATATATTCAATTGATTTTCGGTATTTGGACAATATTATTGATGTTCTTACGGAAAATGGAGTTAAAATTTAAAAATTCGACAAAAGTGTTTTTATGACGTCATGGCTTCTGTACTCTATAATTCTCACTTTTACGGACAATTTTTCGGCGATTTCGCATCGAACTGAGCATTTTGCTGCAGAGTGAAATCAGTCAGTGAGTGCAGTAGTGATGATGAATTATGTAAATTCCTAATAAATTCACACTCTAGAGAGTAGATAGACTGGGTTACTAATTGTGGCAAGTCTGTTTCAAATAATCCAGCAAAATAAACAATTCCGTGGTTGAGCTCGTTTTATAAAACAAATTATACTACGGTCTTATTATCTCGGTTTTGTTAGATGTGCGCATGCGCACTCATCTAACAAAACCTCATGTGCGATGCATTTACACAACGCACTCTAGACCGTGTATTATTTGTATAACAATGTACAGGCATGCGCCAGTTCTTGTGACTTTTGAAAGTGGGTCATTTTGACTTTAATCTGTGCTCATTTAGCCATTAAGTAATGGATATCTCTGATTTTCACACATAATGTTTATGATTGAAATAGAGCAATGAAAATGAGATTCTAACGGGATTCGAACCCTAGACCTCCGGATTGCTAGAGCGGTGCTCTTACCGACTGAGCTATAGAAAATCCTAGTACGGCGCTCGTCCCTCAAACCCCTTAATTTTCATTGCTCGAATGGTCAGAAGCTATTATAAACCTGACATAAACCTGAAGGATAGAAATCAACTTGGGGAAAATGCGAGGGATCACCGAAGTGATCATAATGTTTATAACAACTACAAAGATATTGCGGTACAATTGCAGCTTGAGACAATCGTTTTTGAAATTATAAGCATTTGCTCAGGGGGGTAGTTACTTGTTGTGTTCGGTTTAGTTTAATCTATAGCAACACTAACACATTTCACCTTTTATTGTCAGGGGAGGGAAGGGGGTACAGCACACGGGCGTAGATCCCGGGGGGTGGGAGATTTATCCCCTGCTCCCACACACACACATTTTTTGGTGCGGGGGGTTGGCCTGAGGCCCTGTACAAACATCCCCACTTGTTTCAAAGTTTGATCTTATATAATGCTTGCATAATAACAATAATAATGATAATAATAATAATAACCAAACTAAAGTGATATTTTAAGCACCAATTTCAAAAATTTCTCCTCGTGGGAGGGAGGGGGGGGGGGGGGGGGAAATACCTTCCCCCAAATTAGTATAGACATGCATGTACAGCACGTCCGTGATTGTGTGCGTATATGTGTGCGTGTGTGCGTGCGTGTGTGCGTATGTGTGTGTGTGTGTGTGAGTGTGTGTGTGTGTGTGTGTGTGTGTGTGTGTGTGTGTGTGTGTGTGTGTGTGTGTGTGTGTGTGTGTGTGTGTGTGTGTGTTCGTTTGTGTTAGTATATCGGTCTAATTATGCGGGAGATAACTGAGGGAAATTCCTTCCAAGGTATGCACCAGATTGCATTATTTCGAGTGGAAAATTGCAAAAGCTCCCTACCGTGGGAGGGCCGGGGTGCGATATTTTTTCCTACGAACTTTTTGTCAGATTTCAGACTTTAGTGAAAACTCTGCATGATACATTTACTAAATGAACCGCTACTCACCATGTATTATGGCAAAAGAAAAGAAGAGTCATAAGAGAGGATTCGAACCCTTGATACCAAGTGTTTAAGTGTTTAAGTGACCAATAGGCCACGTAAACCGCTGATGGTAAGTATTGTCTCATTGTATTAAATTATAACCCTCAAACTCACCCAAACCTTAATCCTATTTATGAATATTCATGAGTATCCCAATCGCTGCTTAGTAATAAATCATTAGGACAAAAAGGTTCGTTCGGCCGGGGTCCCACACTTATTCCGATCGGATTATTGACAATATTTCTGCTGTTTCTGAACCAACTTTGATTAAATAATTTGTTTGTATCTGTGCTCTTACAATATTATTGCACTTGATTTTTCATGACCTGACAAATGAACTATTTATTGAGGCGCCCTTTAAACCAAAACTAAACTTTCGCAATAATAATAGCCTTTAATTGTTGATTTTAAATAAGAACACTAACGATAATATTGTTTGGAATAGTAGAAATCAAGTTCAATTTAATTAAAGATAATGATGGTACATGTACTTACATGTATTACTTACATATTAGGCATGTATGATCCTGAATGGAAAGGAACAAACATGAAAAACAAACAACTATACATTTACAAAGCAAGCTACAATAGGTGGTATAGAGAGACTACATACACTATACAAATATACATATGAACATGATTAGATATGTTGTACAATACACCAAATGTAGATCTGTACTTGTGTAATGATAACAACATTTCGTGGCCTACATTGAATGCAAATAACACAATAACATGAAGTATATACACATAGCAATCACTGTAGAAATCCGGTATTGCAACTATCATCACTATAGACCCCCCCCCCCCCCCCCTAACAAAAATCAGTCTCTGTTTTGCTGTTATACTGACGCTGATAATATGTTTATATTAGTAATATTAATCAAACAAAGAATAACCCCATTTCAAGGGCAGATATTCCTGGCTTTATAATTATCAGTAAGTTGAAAAAAGAATCAGGTATACAATTATTTCATTAAAAGATTTGTTATAATTATCATCATCATCATCATTATGTTAAAATAACTATTTAATTATTGATAATTAAAATTAGGCTAAGTTACTCTTGGTATTGGCAAGCAAAACAATGTAACATAATTACTGAATTGTGTGGATCAAGAATACATGTACATGTATACTGCACATTAAAGGGGTAGTTCAGTTTTGGTATAGAGGGCGCTGCACGAAATAATTTTTGGTGAGATAATGAAAAACTGAGTGAAAAATTTGAAAGAGCATACATTTTTAATGGCAGAATAAACCTATTTGATCAAAATCGGTTTAGAAACGGCTGAAATATCAATAAATATATTCGATCGTAATAAATCTGGGGCCCAGATTTATTCGGTAATTTTTGTAAAAATTAAAATAAAGCTTACTCTTTTTAAAAAATTTTCGAAAAAGGTTTGAAAATAGTTGTTGATGATCTCTCTACGTAATCATTATTTCAACAAAACATCACATGCATAATTTTGTATGAAAAATGGTTAAAACCAATGCTTTTTTAGAGAGCGCCCTCTTATGTTTTAATGGCTCTTTTTGAATGATAACAGGCTTTTTAATTAGTCGTTTGTAATTGTCTATACCTTTCGAGCATGGTGGAGTAATAAATATTAGTTTGTAGTGTTATTATGCAGGTTTTGGTTACTAAAGCTCAGCCTTACCAAACTGTACTCTAGTAACATTGTCCAAATCCACAAGACTTAATTAGAACTCTAGTAGTTCTCTCACACCTTGTTGTATTCGTATTACCAATAGAAGCATGCAGCAGATTTTGTTTTTCGAATTCCCTTTCGCTAAAAAGATATTTCAAATAATAATACTAAAATACGCGATTTATATAGCGCCTACTATGATTGATAATTAACTCTAAGCGCTTTACAATAATATTATTTACTACTGAAGTGTTCAGATTTTTAATTATCCACTTGTCCAATTTCGCTCATTATTTAGCCATAATTATTATCCATTTATAGTAAACAATTTACATATTACTCAGTGGACGGATCAGATCACAATTTGTATCAACCATTCATTTTTGCACAAGTCAACAAAGTTACTAGATCCCTTTAATACTGATTGACTTCAAAGTGACATTTTCAAATATCACAAATGAGTCTATTTCAGACTAGTGGCAGCCATGAGAAAACAATGAATATGATAATACAACGCATAGGCACATGAGGCGGTGGGGGCGGGGGGGGGGGGGGGGGGGGTGTAGCCCCCAAGAGTTACAAAATTATCAAATTCAGGCAATGTAATGTCATATTCGGGCATACTTATGTCAAATTCGGGCAAAACCATGTCACGTTCGGACAAACTTATCTTACATTCGAACAAAGTTTAGTGCAATATAAAATCATATACAATCTCATAATCCGGCATATATTCATCAAATCGCGAGCAAAGACCCTTTTTTATTTTGCTTGTTAGGTGAAAAACAGGAAGGATAATTATTTGGGCAAAATACATCAGCCCCCCTAAGAAATATGTACCCAACGCCCATGAGACAAAGTACAGTATATGCATACAAATTGTGCCAGCATAGAGAACGGGGTTGGAGTTCAGAATCCATGACTAGTCTCTTTGTACGGGAAAACATTCCATCCGACATGTCCGAGGGACGGAGAATGTTCCCATGTATAGGGTCGTGGCGATCGAGGCACGCAGAATCACACATTGTAATTGTTACAGCGTTCGGTTCCAGCTCTTTATTTCGGCACAACATGCACCAGGCGCTTACAAAACTTTCAACTGTATGTCGGAATTTGAACTGAATTTGAATCCTCGTCAGGACACTCATCAATGTCCTCCTGTGGAAAATTTAAACAAATATAATACCATTATTAATTTGACGGTGATAAGGGAGCGGGGGGGGGGGGGGGGGGGGGGTCACCCGTATTAGGGAACACACTCTTAGTATTTCTTTATTTTGTATCGAATCCCCCCCCCCCCCAGCCCTTGGCTACACCACCACCAACAAGTCTGCCCCTCGTTATGCTCGTTGGAACCCTTGCCCCTTACTCCCTGCCCAAACCCCTATCTATAGATTGTCTATTCGAAACGGTAAACCAAGCAACAGTAATACTAACGGTTGGTGGAACGAGCTGTAAACTCAATTCGTGATCCCGGCAATCCGATGACGGTGGATCTGCGTACACGATGTCGGCAAGGATTGTGATCTGCACCAGTTCCTTTTCTCTCTGATTGAGTTTCTTCGAATTTGCGACGTCGCGCGCTATGCTCGAAGAATCGTCCTCTACCAAGCTATCTGTGCGCAGTAATGGAGGCTGTAATGGAGAAGGAGAAAGCAGAGGGGAGAGGGAAAGATTGGGAGTTATCATTAACATAATTATGTTATCTGACTTGGTGAAATACTCAGTCATGTGATGTTAACATTATGTTATTATATCACACGGAAGAGCCGCGATGTATCGATAGATTAGGATTTTTGTTTATGGCAAACAATGCAAGCGATGCTATCGATTACAGGTGTTATACAACATGCTGCAAGCTAGCAAGAGAGATTATATTATGACGTCAGAATGAGAGAGAGAGAGAGGGAGAGAGATTATATTATGACGTCACAATAACTTGTCATACATATCAAACATATCACTTCGACAAGCCAATTTTCTAGTCGAGCTCAGACAGTCTAAACGTGAAAAGATGTGTTACTTTTGTCAAATAACTTATTGTTAACTTTGTTTTCGGGAAAATCCCTCGGAGAGGAACATTTCGTGAGATTCCCGCCATCACCAGTTCACATCTGCATAATATGGGAGGAAAAAGCTTTTATAACATCGAATAGTCTGTTGAAGAACATGTATGCACTAGTTTCTACGAATATAAGAACACCTTTTTACAATTTGATTTGGGAATTTATTATGATAACGATAATTTAAGATACAAGAGAGTATTTTTTAAGATTGAGAGTTAGTGCAAAGAGCAGATAGAAAAATGCAGCGAAGTGGGAGTATGAAAATTGCAAAAACAATTTTCTCAGAACGCCAAGTTATCAGTGGCGTAGCCAGGAATTTTGCTATGGGGTGGGGCTGAAACCTGCGAGCGCGTAACCGCTGGTTGTTTTGGGCAGGTGTCTTGGGGTCTCTGGCGGAGGTCGATTCTGGGGAAGAGCCCCAGGAAGCTGTTGAATTTAAGCTATGTAAAGCCCAAACACCTAAACTACCGGTTAACGAGTAAAACAAAATAAATGTTAAAATAGCCTGAAGTTCAAAATAGCAAGCCGCGGTGTAGCATCCCTACGCTTGGTAATCTTGAAACTCACCGGAATGGAAAGTGATTGCTCTCGACTAGGCGTGATGGCGCTCCGAGTAGCGGGTTGTATACCAGAAAAAGAGCATCCTCTACTTCTCTCTAGTTCGATTGTCAAATACATTTTTATGTCGTTGACGATATGGTCGTACTGCTTCATATCCACTCTCTGGAACTCGTATTGGAGCAGCTCTTTAAAGCCAGGACAGGTAACCCAGGTGCCGGTTGTAACGTCAATTGTCTAAGAAACGATTCGAACAATCAAGTGATATGATATTAGTACTGTCGAACTGATCGTACCTGTTCAAATTAAATGCGCATAATGGTTGAAACTGGTTTCACATGTGTCGTCAGTTGTCCTAAGGCATACATCATTATTCTATATAATTGAGGGTAACAAATGCTCTCGAGGGAAGGCGAAGGGAGATCTTCAATTGTATCTTTGCATTATATTATCGCTCTAGTTCTGCTACGGTATCAGGAAAAAAAAGTCGCTTGACAATCTAGCTACCGGCAGTACAACCGCCGGTCACCAGTAACATTATGCCCTGGATGATCCAGGACGCGATATAACGGGTAACCGGTTATCTATGACTGGAACGTCAAAATACACCTCGCCTGGATGCCTTTGCTGAGGGATTCACAGTGGCAACAAAGACGAAGGGCTAATGAAAAGTTCATAGGTGCAATATGAGTTGGCTAATTAATGCTAGTTTATGTCTTTTTAGCCCGGCTACAATTATGTAGCTAATTGTAATACGGGCCACAGCCACAGAGTTTTAACCATGTATCACTTAACTAATTTCTTTATCAATACTCACCACGAAGGAAGAAGAGCTTTGGAGCTTCTCCTTTTCATCAGTTCCTATGAGATCAATTTTATTCCGTAATATGCTGGCAATGTCGGTGTCAATCAGTCCGATTTGGAAAAGCAAGCTGCCAGCGTATTTCACAAACATGGTGACATCTTCACGTTCCCCTTCTTTAGTCTCCGGTTCATACTGTGAAAACGACAAATGATTCAAACGTGACGTAATCATTAATTACATACATTTCGAAATACATGTAAATTGTTAAATCATGTAAACTTAGGAATGTGCACTTGAATTATGACCTCAAAAATAAACTTATCACAGTGATTATATCCATTAGTGCTACCAAAAAGGGGATACGAATA
Organism: Echinarachnius parma; assembly: GCA_037951105.1. Taxonomy (NCBI): domain Eukaryota; kingdom Metazoa; phylum Echinodermata; class Echinoidea; order Clypeasteroida; family Echinarachniidae; genus Echinarachnius; species Echinarachnius parma. The sequence continues at coordinate 4,771 of JBAMJV010008901.1, read as the reverse complement.
AGTGACACGAATTATGCTTTTATAAAACACTAAGGAAGCATCCAAAAGTTGGCTTCCTTTAATGACATAGATTTTTAAATTCCTTTATGACATCATAGATATTTCAATTCCTTAAAACATTATAATGTATTCTAATTCCTTTATGACATCATGAATATTTAAATTCCTTTATGATATCATAATATATATTTTAATTTCTTGATGACATCAAATATATTTGTATTCCTTTTGACATAATAATTATATTTTGTATCCTTTACATCATGAATATTGTGATACCTTCATGGAAGACAATAGGTCTCCGTCCTGCAGATTGAGGCGTTTGTCGATAACCTGATAACACTCTTTCAGTGCTTCTCGTTTCACTGTATTCGAACCATCAACCATCGAATCATCATCCGATGGTCCTAGAGTCCTCTTTAGTTTGCGTACGAACAAATTCGTGTCCTTCAAAAAGAAGAAAGAAAATAACATATAAACTACCAAACATATACAAAATAAACATAGGTATACATATATTATGTCGGGTTTTCCCCTTCGTAATTAAATTGAAGATTTATTTTGTTTGTATTGTTATTAAGAATCGTTATCAACAAAGCAGGGGCAACAAATTAGCTAATTATTATAATCCAACGTCCCGAAAAGGTGACTGAAATGTTGTGACATCAGTGTCGGGAATGCGGTATCATCCGATTTCTAATCGTACACATAAACACAACATTTATGTTTATTTAGGAATACGTAAAACTTGTAAAATCTCAGGTATGGCATCACTTCAAGCTTCTAGCTTATATTGCCGACCTCTGTGTGTTTCTATCTCGATGTTATGACAGTTTATTTGTATGTACGTAACTGTTTACTGTGAGACATGCAGGAATAAAAAAAAATTAAAAAAAAGTAACTCCCCCCCTAATCAAAATAGCGTAACTTTTTAACAAATAGGGTTTGAGCAACATAACTTCGCAGGAATCTTTCTTAACTTATTGGCTAACGTCTCCGTGAAAATGATCTTGATCCGCCATGCCACGCATGAGTGAGCACACATTAAAGGTAAAATGTCACTTTTTTAAAAGTCACAAGAGTGTATTACAAAGGCGTGCATGATTCATAAACACAACAAAAAAGTAAGTCCCCCTAATCAAAATGGCGTCACTTTTTGACAAAAAGGTTTTGAGCAAAATAACTCGGCAGGATTGTTCCTACACTTTGTGACTAACTTCTGTGTGAAAATAAAGTTGGTCCATTGAGTCATGCATGGGTGAGCACACAAAGTGCCAATCGTTCCTTTGATGTGTGCTCACTCATGCATGACTCGATGGAGTAATTTCATTTTCACACAGAAGTTAGTCAATTAATGTAGAAACAATCCTGCCGAGTTATTTTGCTCAAAACATTTTTGTTTAAAAGTTATGCTATTATTATCAGGAGGGGACTTACTTTTTTGTTGAGTTTATTCCAACAATACTGATCAATTAAACCCAACACAAAAATAAGTCCCCCCTTTATATAATCAAATAACATAACTTTTTAATGAAAAGGTTTTGAGCAAAATAACTGGGCAGGATTGTTTCTACATTTATTGACTAACTTCTGTGTGAAAATGAAATTAGTCCATCGAGTCATGCATGAGTGAGCACACATCAAAGGAACGATTGGCACTTTGTGTGCTCACTCATGCGTGACTCAATGGACCAACTTTATTTTCACACAGAAGTTAGTCACAAAGTGTAGGAACAATCCTGCCGAGTTATTTTGCTCAAAACCTTTTTGTCAAAAAGTGACGCCATTTTGATTAGGGGGACTTACTTTTTTGTTGTGTTTATGAATCATGCACGCCTTTGTAATACACTCTTGTGACTTTTGAAAAGTGACATTTTGCTTTTAATGTGTGCTCACTCATGCATGGCATGTCGGATCAAGTTCATTTTCACGGAGACGTGAAACATTCCTGCCAAGTTATGTTGCTAAAACTCTATTTGTTAAAAAGTTACGATATTTTGATTAGAGGGGAGTTACTTTTTTTGTTGTGTTTATACTGCCTCATTTGCATGAAGCTGTAAATATATATGCAATTCTAGTCAATTATGACTTTTGATTATGAGAGTTATACCAGTAACCTAGCGTACACCAGTATGTTGAGGTTGATATTCAATACTCGCATAGATATATTAGATGTACGTACCTCCTGAATGCTCTCTTCATTTCGTTTATCGCCTGTGCATGAATGAGATTTAAAATAAATTAAAAAGAGAAGAAAAAAAAGGTCATCAAAATGTGTTAAATACATGAACATGATTACGTAATACCAAATGGGTATATAATGTAAATGAAAAATCACATTGAAAACAATATATGATGTTCAGGCCCGTAGACAGCCAACCCCCCCCCCCCCCCCCCGGTTAAACAAATAAACCAGTAAGTGGTCTATAAGGCCGCGATCTGCATGATAATCCAATGTCCAAATAGAGGAAAGACATCTTGTGTGAAATTTGGGACTTGCACAAATTCATGATGGATATATATATTCATGGCGTTGCATTCTGAACCAAATCATGGATCATAATAAAATACCATAATAACATTCTTTTATTTTTCAAGAAGCAATTTTTTCAATATCTTGACTTTCCATACATTGCGAATCATAACACAATTACCTTTACTTTCTTGATGACTAGCAGTCGGCGACGGTTGTGCATTGTGTTCTTGTCTTGGATCCCCTGATGGGAGAGATTCATATTCATTGTCAGACTGGTCAGCCTTTGTCTTCTTTGTGGTCGCTGGAAAATATAATATATGGATACATAATACGTACACAAACCAAGAACCGTGTATAAAGGGTTAATACAGTACATTATCATGATTATGCTATCGTAAAAACCGGTGGCGAAGCGTGATCGGACCGAGTTTTTAAATATATTTGTTCTACATTTATCAATCAATTCATTCATTCATTCACTTTTTCATTGATTTGTTATTAGTAGTATTGATTAATTAATTTATTTCCTTTTTAATGATTTGTTTTGTTATTACTGGTTGCCAGCTCTATGTATTTCCTCATTTCATAAAAGGACTTTCCCTTTATCTTTGTTTTTGCTTTTTTGACGTTAGTAGTGACAATGCAATGCAAGCAAAAATTGTCTTGAACATTGTAGATAAGAAAATCAAATATTTGCAAATATCTAGGGTATTTGTTAAGATCATGGTTACTTTAATTATTTGACAACTAATCAAAATTATTAAACACTGCCGTAGTGTTGCTAAGATAACAGTACTACCAGCAAAAGCATGGGGCAACATATTAGATCATTAATTGGCAACATATTAGATCAATAATTGGCGACATATTAGACCAATAATTGGCAACATATTACATTTGGTAAAACTTGTTTTTTTCAAATTCAAATGTAGTTTTCTGTTAGTTGTTATATGGGACAAAGTCCACGATGCTGTTGCATCTAAAGGCTGGATCGAAGGTTCTATCATCGACATCTTTGAAATCATCTTTTTTTTTGTATTCGACCTCAATTCGACCTCGTTGGAAGCTCTAATGACTTTGAGCAATGGATGGGTACGGTCCCGGTTTTCCGCCGGGCGTCTGCCCGACCGACTAGGCACGCATACATAGGTTCGCTTGCTCACATATTTTATTGCGCATGAGTTGTTTTATGAGTGGAAAGTTTAGATTATTGTTAATCGATTGTGTACTGTATTTTGTATTGATACGTTTAAATTTCAACTACAATTTAGCAAATGTCATTCTGAGTTATTATATTCATGTAAGTAGAATCATTGTTAACTATTTATTATTGCACAGTTTCTCACTTTGTTATTATATTTCCATATGGATTTCATTGCGTCTAAAACTTTATTATGTTAAGTAATTTTGCCGAAATCATTACCCGCAATTGCTTGTTTTTTTCCTATTTACTCTCTGGTGGCCAGAGTCGAGAGTAATTTTGTTAGTGTCTACAATCTCAATATGCAGCATTGCTGCCTTTCTGTTTTATATTCCATTGTTTCTATTTTTTTTTTATTATTTCAATAGATCCTGCAGCTGGACTGCCTTCCCTGTTCTGCTCTTTCTCTACAAATGTACCTGTTCCTCACCCATGCAACGTGATGTTTTGTTAATCTTCCCTCACTTGATTAGTTCTGATTTTTATGTTATATGTCAATGACAGAAGTTCCTTCAGCCTGCTCACCAGACCAACTTTGTGATAAGTTTTTACTGACAATGGGACAGAGACGGACTTAACTGATTCTTTTAATTTGAATATAGATTTGCACTGTCATTTTGATGAGCACGATATTTCTCAATTGCCTTCTAGTTCTGTATATTAAACTGAAAATCAAATTGCTGATAAAATTGCCAATAATAATGATCATAACGCCTTTTCTATGCTTTACTTTAATGTGAGAAGTATTTCTAAAAATGTTGATGCATTATCATTATTTTTGGGAAAATGTAAATTTCAATGTCCAGTAATCGGTTTAACAGAAACATGGCTTACTCATACTTCCCCTCTATATAAATTACCAGATTTTGATTTTATTACAAATAATAGAAATAACAAGAGAGGGGGAGTGGTTGCCCTGTATATTTCTCAAAATTACCAATATAAATGTATTTTAGACTTAAATATAATGTCAAATTCTTTAGAATCCTTCTTTGTGGAAATTACGGTCCCTAACGATAAAAATATTGTAATAGGAGTACTTTATAAGCCACCTGCATTGATTATGGTTTATGAAACAATGCTGTTCGATATTC